>SNQJ01S0141493.1:7103-39942 GCA_010110895.2 Picea sitchensis | reverse complement strand
CCAGCTTTGATGATAGAAAAAGTCTGGACATATATTCGGTTGTAATCTTCTATCTAGCGACTCCATGATGGACGAATTCAATGGCGACTCCATGAAGGATAGATTCAGTGGCGACTCCATTGTTCTAAAATCTGTTGGCAACCCCACTGGTATGAAATGAACAAGATCTTAGCTAAGAGGTATGCCTTCTGTGATTTTTCAAAGATTGTTGGTTTCCCTAATCCAGTACCAAGTAGATATGAATGGGAAAGAAGCATTCCCGGATTTCAAGGAGAAGAGTGGGAAATACCAGTTGAGCATTTGTTGGATTTTCATGATTGCATGCATCGGTTGCAAGTCGTGCATGAGGATGTTTAGATATGGCTTTTCAGTTTTTCATTAGAGGGAATTGCTCGTGATTGGTACCGGTCTCTTCCTATTGCCAGTATCATCTCTTTGGCATATTTTCATGCTACTTTCAATTCATTTTGTAAAGACTATTTTCCAACTAACCATCTTTTTGAAGAATGTTGTAATGAGTTTTCTTTGCTTCATAAAGATTCTGTTAGTCATGAAAATCGGTTTTGTGATAAAGAATCTATTGTAGAAGATAGTATTTTTCATGAAGATCAAAAGACATTCAATAATATTGATTATGATAGCAGTGATACTGAAACATCTGACATTATTTTAGATGTATCTATTGTTTTAAATAATCATGAAGATCAACATGTCCCTTTCGAATATTTTGATGTCAAAGAAAAAGGAGATACATCAGCTGAATATATCTCTTATTGTGATTGAGGGATTGTTGATCCACATTATGACAACCATGGTGATGCTTTTGACATTGTACCAAATGCATCTGTTGACTTAGGGTGTTATGAAAATCGGATTGTCCCTTTTGAAAACCTGAAAGATAATCAATAGATTGGCATATCAACATGCGACAGTTTCGGATCTGCAACAAATACTAAGGGTAACCATCAACTTTTAGTTTTGCAGACAAAGGGGAATTGCAACAGAAATGAAGTGGAAGATGATGAACATAAAATTTTAGATCAACAGTTGATCATGCATGCTTCTCCAGCAGAGGTCCAACAGTCTACATTCAACATTGAGATCAGGGAAGGTAGCCAACAACATCATTTCAGTTTACAGTTGGAACAAAATCTTGAAGAGGTATTCCTTTGCTATTTTATTGATCCTATTGCTGATTTTCTGGAATCATTGAGAAGTATAAAGATTAAGATATTCTTGTCATATGAAGACTGCTTCTTTATTATTCTTGTTGTAATCGTCTCAGGCTTGTGCACTGCATTTACAATATATATATATATATCATGCTATCTATCTCTCCATCTTTCCTAGCCACTATGCAGTGAAAGCCTCTCTCTGTGGTTTCTCCCTAAAAATTAGACATAGACTCTTCATTCTCAATCTATTCTCTCACTCTCCTCACGAATATGTCAACAAAAAATCCTGAATAGAACATAATAGAACAAGAGAACCCCTAAAATTCCCAACCTATTATAAATAAATTCTAGGTCTCAAAACCCTACTTTTCTAAACACAAAAACCCTATTGCATCTAATTCTGACTCATGATAACTTGTGTTGACTCATTGTTTGAGCTTTCTGTTCTTTCTTTTACATCTGCATGTTTCTTTTGCACTAGTAACTATTTATCTTCCTAATTTTTTGCATCTTTCATCTTTTGGAATGCCGAACTATTATCCTTCATTTCCGCCTTCTTTATCTCCTTACTTTATTCTCTGCTAAGTATGTTCTTATTGTGCACTGCACTCTTGAATGTGCCTCTACTGCACACTCCTGAGCTTGAATGTTCCTTTAATGCACACTCCCGAGCCCGAATTTCATCTTTCTTCTTTTGCTGCACATATCCTCCATACTTAGGATTTTCATGAAAATTGTAACCCAAATGCCTATCCAACATGCCCCCAACACTCATATGTGGCTCGTCCCARGACACTCRGGCCTGTTGTGTACTCCTCCATGCCTCTATGAACTTTCTGGAGGTCTCCTTTTCTATCACAACATCCTTTGTTATTTCTTCCTTTGTTCCCAAAATCTCCTCTACGCCTTTCACAGTCAGGTTCATGAGCTTCTCTTCTATGTTGTGTGCTTGTTTTTTTACTTTTCCCTGCACAGTTTCCATTTTTGCTATCACCTTTAGTACCTCATCTTGCAACAGTCCCAATCATTGCTAGAGGATCTTTTGTTGGTCYTGTAACTTTTCRATTTCATCATATGAATTTCTTTGTGCCAAAAGGGTTGTSATTCATTCARTAGGTGGGAGAGTGTTTATGCTCTCCGAAGCCTTTTTTTCCTTTTCCTATGCATCCCTCAATTTGGTTTCCACAACCTTTATTTCTGGATCCTCCACCAAGTTGATCCAAATATGCACACTATCCTCACACAGATTTGCACATTCCTCCTCTAGCTTCTTGATATTTTCAACTATTGTCATCGTTGTTCTCTGTCTTCCTTCTCTTTCCTCCAGTGGGGTTCCCAACGTACTATGTGATCACAAGTCCTCAATCCTTATGTGGAAGCCTTTGATGACTTCACTGATTCTCAATACATGTTCTTCCATGATGGCCTCTACTACTAATGGTACTTTGGGAATTTCCTTATACAACTTTTGGATGGATGCTTTATTCTTATGTGCAATTTGCTCAGCTTTGTCCTTCTCTTCTAATACTTTCTCAGCTCTTTCCTCATCCTCATTCTTCTCCTTCATTTCTCTTCCCACTTTTTCTTCAAATTCACTCTTTTCTTGCAGAGTAGTTGTATATTTTTGTTGTTCTTTTGTATTTTCATCTATCACCTTGATCAGTTCTCTCCATGCTTCTTCTATGTGGAGCCTTATCTCATGCATAATACCTACTTGTCAACTCTGTAGTATGTGTATAGGCATCCATGACACCATAATCTTTAGGTGACTTATTGATTTCATCTATTCTTTCAGTTATGGTTTCGGGAACTCGACTGCGTATGTCTCGATTCTTAACGCTCCCACCTACTAACTTAGACAAGAATGGATTGGTAGTTTTTTCTTCCTCAATAGGACTCACAAATGGTCCTTCACCCAAGCCTTTCTCTGGTGCTATATTCACGGTCTCCAATAGTTGTTGTAATGTTATCAACTAGTCCCGCACCTTCTAGTGTTTTTATGCTTGTTTCCTTGTTACTTACTCCATGGCCTCCTCTGTGACATATCATACTTAGTAGTTGATTTTTTCCATGTCATCGTCTATCAGATTATAGAGAGACGATACTTTATGTGCTTTCATCTTTTTGTGTGCAACTACTTTTGGACCCTTACGCTTGTATTTTATTTTCTCCCCTACTCTTGGCTTGTTGGTTGCACTCCTTTGGATGTTGATCTTGTCCTCGTCATATTCCCTATGCCATTTTTTTTCCAATTTCCCTATCCTTCGTCTAGTTCTTCCTCATCCTTGTATTACTCTTCTTCTTTATCTGGTTATTCTATTTTCTCCCCTAGAAATTTCCAATCGTCTTCCTAGTCATTGGCGATCAATCATACATCGTCCGTTTTTAATTTGTAGATGGGTGGGAACCATTGGCACGTAGGGTCCCTTTTGGATTGAATGTACATATGGTGCATCCCTCCTTTAAATCACACAATATCCTGATAAGTATCTACCATATAAGTTGTGATGCACAATGTCTACGCTAGTATGTACCTGATCCAGTCAAAATAGAGATAGAACGTAACATTATTATCTATTTGTCTCCTCTTTTTTGTTGTATTCCATAGGTTGGCATACCACACAACTACATTACCTTACTGGATGTTCTCATACATTGGTAATCACCAGGCTCCTTCCATACAACTAGTGCAATAAAAATGAGAAGACAAGCATAATGGAACTTTGTGCCTTTCTCCTAGGATTCTATGTAGTCTATCGAAAATTGATTCACCAAAAATGTGGCCCAATTCAATTGGACCCCCTCTACGCACTTTTCTGCAGCAATGATTACTGCAGATGACACTTCATCTTTGCAACATTTCCTTAGTAATTTTTAGGTTGACACTTGTGTTTCAAATTGCACACCATCATCATTTATGTTTGTGCATCTATTCCCCTCTTTCCTATGAAGGTGTGGAACTTGTCCTTCATAGATTCTTCTAGTGCTCTTTCCCCTACCTTTTTTGTGAACACTGTTGTTGGATCCTCTCATTCTTTTGGAAAACATGTGATACATGCAATTAATTGAGTATCAATCAATACTGATGGGTCTAGCCACAACATCCCTTCGTTCATGAAAATTAACAACATTTTGAAACAAGAGTTTTTGTAATATCCCTCGGTCGAACCCAAATGTAAATAAAATCCAAGTATATTTAAGCTAGTGAGCTATTTAGACATCATTTTTGTAATACACCTTTCATGGCATGGTGCATGCATATACTGTGCAGTAAAGGGATGTAATGTACACATTTCTAAATACCATGCATAGTAACTAAGTGCGCGCAATATTAAGCTCAACGAACCTTTGTGTATATAATATGCATTATAGGTTGGTGAGTCAGTATTATAAGCCAGAATTCTTATGTTTTGGTATTAGGCCAGAATGCCTAGATGTCAAGGGCCAATGCACCTAATTTGTACATGACTCATGATTAATATAAAATACATCACTGCACACAGACCGACCATGATAAAAGAGATGGGGGACTGAACTTCACCAGTTAGGGAAAGGGAGGGCCAAAAGTCAAGGGAATATTATATTAATATTCCAGAACATAAAGTATGGATAATTAGTTTATCCTAAGTCCTAAAGTTGGGGAAAAGTGGACAAAAGTAACTTCCGATATGACAAGTTTCAAGTTGGGGACATGCATTCATATCGTGGGGAAACTTAGCTCCAGGGGTTTTTTCACAGAGAGACCTTTATGGGGGAAAAGGGGAAAACCAACAGGAAGAGGATGCTTTCTTTTGATAGAGAGTTCACAGTGATTCCAAAATGCACTTAGTTATCTAGTCAATGAATCCATGACCATTTCACTCATACATTTCGTTATCCTTGAGATGACCATTCCACCTTTCCGAACCTATTTCCCATCCCTTTTGGTTGGTGTACTTGGTTATCTTGGAGCGAGATTGAAGAAGTGGGTTGTCAGGACCATGAGCAGTTCTCTGAGTGAGAGAATTGTTGGGGATTGTTTTCCGTTGGTGCTAAACTGCAGCTACAATTCTCTGATACTTTTGGTCCGGCCTGTTGCTGAAGCCCTAGAAGGGAAGTGGGGTAGCCGAGGGACTGTTGAGCAGAGAAGGGGCACACTTCGTTGGGTGGGACATGCATGTGGGGAATGAGAGGATGTAGGCTATTAGTTGAGTGAGCACCTAAGACAGAGTCTTTCTTGTTGTCCATGAGCCTTAGCCTAGATAGGAATCCCTTACCCTGGGTGGAGTTCATTCCTAGCTTGGGGGTAATTCACTGTTGAGAGTGATGAATAGTGTAGTCTATGGCTGGGAGGTTCGTGGACGGTCTGTAAGCAGTTGGTGAAAATATTTATAATATAAGTACCGATTGTATGATATATGGATATGTTGTTTTTTTATTTACATGCCCATGTTATGATTTTATCATATATGCAACTATGTTTGCTTGTGTTCTTATGGGTAATTTCCTATAAATGATGCATATCGGTAATTACTGTTATTTTAATATAAAATTCGTATGCTACATAAAGTAATTGTTGTGTATGTTTAGATGTAAAGCTTCCGCGAGCATGCTGTATTCATATGTTTTAGTTGCATGCAGTCTAAAGAGTAAATTTAGGTGGCACTACTTAGTTGACTACTGGGTATGCTACTGTATGTTCCGCAGTATAGGAATGAAAGTGTTCCCTAGAGTAGCATGGCCCGACTTGAAGGCTGGGAATGTTACTGACTGGCGTCAGAGCATGAGTGGTTTCTCTGGAGTGGCATACCCTGACCTCAGGTTGGTCGGGGGGATCGTTACAGTATGGTATCAGAGCCAGGTTCAACACTGAGCTTGGATGGACCAGAAGGGTACAATCGAAGTGAATATTCAAAGAAAAGTAACTTCAAAGTGACCCAAATTAGAGTCATAAAGTGTCCTTGGAAGAGGTTGGCATACTGGTGTGCGTGGTAAGTTTGGTACCGCGTGGGAAACCGTGGCGTGCCAGTGTGCGCGGTAAATTGCGGTGCCACGTGGAAGATTATTATGTGTAGATGCATGCGCTAAAATTAGCCTTGCACGGTAAGAACACACATAGTAAGGTGCACATGGGGTGTGCAAGTATTTATTAACGCAGAGGAGTCTTGTTGGTACGCTCATAAGTATGAGTATAAGTTTTTTCACGACGGTATATTTAGTAGTATGCACAGATATTTGAGCGCGAAGGAATATGTTAAACTTGACATGGTGCATGCATAGGATGAAAATGCATGTGGAATATCGGTGCACAGTAGATATTGGCACACAACACCATAATAGTGTGCGTAAGTAGTCGGTACGACGAAGAAGAAGCAAGCAGTAGATTTAGGAGCGCGGAGAAGTGTTTACCTTATAATATTGCTATGCACGATAATATAAATGAACAGATCAAGTTAATGCGCGTGAAGTCGCTTGGAAGGCGAGGAGTCTATGTTTAAATTGCATAATGATAAAAGAAAAATAAACACATAACCACATTGAAGCATTAATTTTGAATTTAATTTCTTTCGATTTAGCGAGATGAAAATAAAATATAATATTACAAGAAAAAAAATTATTATAAAAGAAAACAAGAGTCATAACATCCCCAGATATAAAATGTAATAAAATAGTCTAAAATCCATTTCTGTATCTATATAATCATATTAATCACAAAATTACAAAAGGGTGATGACAACAGTTAGCATATATTATTGCCCTCACCTTCTCTGAATGCATCTTCAATTCATTTTAATAGATTATGAATCCCAAATATACAAGTTTTGTTTTCATAAAATAACATTTCTTCAAATTCACCAAAAACTTCTCCTACTGCAGTCTCCTCAACACCATCTTAAAATGTATGAAATGCGCCTCTTCAGTATTACTAAATACTAGAATGTCATATAAATAAAAAATCACAAACTTACCAATAAAATGTTTGAGTACTTCATTCATCAATCTCCTAAAAGTTCTTGGGGAATTTGTTAATCCAAATGACATAACAAGCCACTCATACAATCCTTCATTTGTTTTGAATGTTGTCTTCCATTTATCTCCTTCTTTCATCCTTATCTAATGATAACCACTCTTAAATTCTATCTTGGAAAAATAACTATCTCCACTCAAGAAATTCATTAAATCATCCATTCTGGATAAAGGAAATATATACCTAATGGTTATCTTGTTGATGGCTCTAGAATATGCCCACATTCTCCATCCTCCATCCTTATTTGGGATAAACACAGTTGGTATGACACACATGCTCAAAATTTCCTTGATCAAACATTTATCCAACAATTCTTGGACTTGATTCTTGACCTCTTCATTCTCTTGATAGGTCAATCTATGTGCTTCTTTATTTGGAAAACTTGCTTTTGGAATAAGGTCAATAAGGTGACCGATACTCCTGATGGGTGGTAACAAGTGAGGTAATTCATCCACCACAATATCAACAAACTCATCGAATAACTCTTGGACTTATTCAGGAAAATCATTTATAGAAGTGCTTGTGAGAATGACTCTCAACTTACCTATGAAAACAAACTGCATTCCATGTTCCTTTTTGACTTCTTTCAAGACTTCCTTCCCACTCATGAGAAGTATACTTGGACTAGCTTCCTTCTTGACTCCTTTATCTTCTAGTGGTAGCAACATATGTTTACACCCAATTTTCTCAAGGGTATAAGTGTTATTTCTTCAATCATGTATGGAATTCATGTCATATTTCCATGGTCTTCCCAATAGAACATGACAAACGTCCATGGCTATAACATCACATAGAACTTCATCATTATAACCACCTATCTTAAAATCAATGTTACATTATCGACTTACCATGACTTTATGTCCTTTATGAAACCAAGATACATTGTACGAATTTAGATGTGCAATTATCTCCAGCTTCAACTTTTCCACCATCTCCATGGATACCAAGTTATCAATATTTCCACTCTCTATGATCACCTTGCATACCTCATCTCTAGTATTGCAAGAAGTTCTGAACAAACTGTTCCTCTGGACTAGTTCTCATGCCCCTTTCTATGGCTTTATGAGTACTTTCCTCATCATGAGTGATCTTCCTTCTTTTGTTGCTTCTGCTTTCATATCTATCTCCACATTCCTCTTATGCGCTTCAGAAATGTGAGCTTCTCCACCTCCTGTATTCTTCCTTTCTGGAAATTCCCAAGACATATTCCTTTTTTTTCCACAGGCGTAACACATCAATTCTCCTCCTCTGCCTCTTCCTCTTCCTTTGGGAAAATAATTTATTCCTCCATAGTTTCCTCCTCTATAAATTCCTCCTCTCTTTGTTTGACTGTGATACTTTCCATCTTCTCCTCTGGGTTTTTGGAACTTTTCTCTGACAATGCCTCTACCTCTGTTAGGAATTTTTCCTATGTTTTGTTGGCTCTGTTTTCTTTCCAAATTTTCTTTTGATTTTAGGGATAACTGATAAAAGTCTTCCACATTTATCATTCTCATCATGCTAATATCATCTTGGATTTCATATCTTAGGCCATTAATGTACCTAGCAACTTTCTCTTCATCATTATCTCTATGTCCTTCCCTTATGTTCATCTTGTAAAACTCTTTGGTGTACTCTTTCATTGACAAACCTTTCAGTCTTAGATTTTGTAGCTTCCTGAACAAATTTAATTGATAATCCTTGGGTATGAACTTAGACTTCAATTTAGCTACCATCCTATCCCAATTCTTGATTTTAGAATTTCCTTTGCTCCTTCTGTCAACTTGCAATTCATCCCACCATAAGGCTACATGTCCCTTCAATCTGGTTACTGAATGATTTACGTTCTTCTCATCATCAATCTCCTCATAATTGAAGTAGTTTTTGGGCCCATGATATGGTTAATTTAATGATGATGATTAGATCCTTTTTGGCCAACATTGTATGTGTATTTTCCTATTTTGAAGAATTTTTGAAGGATTTTGTATTAAATCATCGTGGATCATACCAAGTACGTATGATTGATGTTTTATGATGGTTTTAAGTATAATTCGACATGTTTTAATGATTCCAAGAAGCTAATCCATGTTCTATGTGTCACAGGGTAAAATCGTAGGTTGGTTTTGCATCTGACACTCTGTTTGGTACTCCATCCGACACTTCGTCCTGCACTAAAACCATGGGTTAGTTGGCAGTTAGCACATCGGCAACCAGTGATGGGAAAATTGATGACATGGGTTTTCCTTGTGCTGTTGGCCTTCAGCTACTGAGCTTATGACAACTTGGATTGGGTTGTTATGCTGGGTGTTTATTGGCTCACTTTGTTTCTAGAAGCCACCGGCGGTTAAGACACATTAATTGTAATTTACTGTTGTTAGAGGAGGTCGAACCTTCTAGTGGTCGACCTCTCAGCTTGTAAACTCTATAAATACCACAACAATGGTCAGGCAAATAGCCAAGGATAGTTAAGCTCTGTTTTTCCATTTCAAGAATAGTCTTCTTGCTTTGGTAGATTAAAGAATAGTTATCTTATCGTATATTAAAGAGTAGTTGTTGATTATCTTTATTGTAATGATGCTTTGAATTTAGTAGATTAAGATTTCCTTTTGTAAGTTAGAAGTAATTATGAAGTTTAATTTAAGAATAGAGTTCACTTTCTTATTAGTTTGATTAGTTGCTTATTGAGTAATTTTGATTATTTTACTTGTTGTAGAAGTTACCATAGCTTAGTTAGTTGATTGTTTGCTCGCTTACTTGCTTTGATAGGGTATTTGCTTGCTTGTTTATTTTATTTAATAGGGTAGTTGCTTGCTTGTTTATTTACTTACTTGTTGTTGCTTATTGAATTTGAGTAGGTTAATTAAATTAGTTTTCTATTGTTATTGCTCATCAGATAGATTAAATGCATAGTTTTATTTTGCTTATTGTCACGATTAAGTTAATTTTCTTTAATTAGGGTTTTCATTTTCTTTCTTATAAAAATCCATTGATCCTTTGTTCAAAAGTTACTTAGGGTAAATAGTTTAAGTTTCTTAGTAGGGTTTGATCATTAATAGTCTTTTCTTAAGTAGATTAGCCCTTAGATAGCCCATTTCCTTAATTAAACTATACTACCTCTAGCCTTTCTGCCTTGGCACATATAGTGCTACAACTCTAAGTTTAGTTACCCTAGGTTGACAATTTAATTGAGGGTTTTTAGTGCATATAGAACACCCATCATTTTTGGCGTCGTTGTCGAGGAGTTGTCTCAAGGTAGGAAATAGTTAGGAAACAGATCACTTCTAAACCTTTTCATTAGTTTGGTAGCGAGGGAACTTTAAGATGAGAAGTAAGAACCCGCACATTTGCTATAGCAGGTTCCCCCAAACCTAATGGTAGATTTTATTTTTATTTTTGTTTGCTTTCATGAACATAACTAGAGACCCAAAAGGTAGATACATTAAATCTAAATCAGACCTTTCAACCAAGGTTCCGTCCGACATTTTTGGGGGAAGGAACGTTCCACTCATAAAATCCACAGACCGATACCGAAAAACAAGAGTTATCTCAACCCATAGAGCTAAAGTTGTCTCTAAAGAGACTAAGTCAGGGAACACTGTAGAACAGAAAAATTGAAGCATCAGTAATAGTGGAACAAGAGGCAACACCACTCGAGCCTTCCACATAACCAAACAATACAACCTTTGTTTTCTTACCACCATTAGGAGATCCTAAATTTGAGGACATCATAGACCCTAAATAGGTGAATACCTTGTTTGGTAGTTCAACCAATATAATTGTCTCTCAAATTGACACAGAAAATTTGGTACCCATAACCTCAACTGGCTCGAGTAGAGTCCTAGACATCCAAACAGTAGGAAGACCTTCCCATTAGAGGGATACCTTGTTCTCTTAAATAATAAAACCACTTAAGTACTCTCTTTTTGGAAACCAAACCAGTATGGATGATCAGGAGGATCACAACAATGTAAGACACGGGGAGGAAGAAGAAGCTGGAAACCAAACCGAAATTACCTTCAGGTTTCCAATTTTGGACACCACCCGAAATGTCAATATGAAAAATATTCCCCTCTCATCATTTCCCACCTTTTATGGTAAAAGAAGTGAAGATCCAGATACCTTCCTATTTGATTTCGACATCTTGTGTAGAAGCTACAATTACTTACAAGATGCCCAGAAACTAAAACTCTTTCCTGCCACCCTCAAGCGCTTTGCACTAAGATGGTTCATGGGGTTGAGAGAATCCAGTATTAGGTCTTGGGAAGCCATGAAAGATATATTTCTTAAGAATTACCAAGACTACTCCAAGACCAAGGATTCTTGTAATGAAATTTTCAAAATCCAACAATTAGAAGATGAGAATATCGAGGATTATATGGAATGGTTTGGATACATTTCCCAGAAGTCAAAATACCATGACCTCGCACAGGATGCAATTAGGGCTCTTTTCACTAGGTATTTTTAGAAGAATACATAGATATTCTTAACCTGATGGCATCAGGTACATATCTCATAAACCATTTTCCGAAATATGTGAAATGTGTAAGAATTACTCGAGGAGTAGAGATAAAAGAGGGAATAATGTTTAGGACCCTTGTTATAGAAACTTAAAACCAATTAGTTCAGGTGGTATCACAAGAGAAGATATAGGGAACCATTTAGAGAACTTCAAGACATATATATTAAGTACAATAGGTTCCCAGTTGGACACCCTAAAAATTAAAAAGAAATAGGAGAAGGAAAATGTAGCAATGAGAATATATTCCCCAAGATGCAAGAGGAAGCATTCCTCAAGGGAATGCCCATTAGATAACATTTGAGTTTGTGGCTTCTACACAGAGGACCACTCAACTGAAAAATTTCCATCATTTCCAAGTTTTTTAGCCATATATAGGAGTGGGGATCTTGGGGAATCCTCTTATGCACCTAGGAAGCCATGGAAGCCTGGAAGTAGCCTACATACCCAGATCCACAATCTCAAGTTCCACCCTATTATCAACAACAACAACAGTGGAACTCACCAAGTTGGAAAAATTGGTCTACATAGTACCAACATCCTTGGCTTCAAGGATGGATAGGAGGACATAACCAAGGGAACCCCCAAGCTCCACCTATCCCTGTTCCCAACCATTTGTATCCTCAATTTCCATCGAACATCCTGCAACTTCTTCCAGGTTTTGTTCCACCACCTTTACCTCCTATTCCACAACAACAACTGCAATGATATCATAATGCATGCTCCCCAAGACCGACATTATTATCGACACAACCAGTTCCTAATACCAATAATAAGCCCACTCAACCTCTTCATAATGTTGAGATGCAAGCCTTCCCAACATATGTTATTAATCATTTTCCATTACAGGAGATTCAACTAAGATCAGGAAAAGTTATGGATAGACAGAGGCCTTCAGTAGTCATTCAGGAAGAAGAAGAAGAGGAAGCCAACAAAAAACCCACAAATGACACCAGGTAGGAATATGTTATTATTCCTAAGGACCACGAGCCCAATATTCCCCAAAATGAACCTTCATAAGTTACGAAAACCCCTCCTTATCCAAAAATATTGGTAATCGAGAAACCTACCACCCTACCAGAATTTGACATCTTGAATGAATTGAAGAATATTTGTGTCAAGATTCCCTAGCTACAAGCCATTAAGGATATTCCAATCTACATTAAGGTAGTCAAATAATTGTGTATTAAGAAGATCGGTAGGAAGCAGAAGGGCCCTCCAATAGTACATTTGATAGGGCAAATTTCTGACTACATATCAGAGCATCCTAAGCTAGTAAAATATGGGAACCCGAGAAACCCCGTAGTGACCATAACCATTAATGAGGTTTCCATTGGGAACACTCTCATGGACCTAGAGGTAGACATCAATGTTATGAACGCTACTACCTTGGAGAAATTACAGTTAAAACCTCTTCTTAGGCCTACCCCAACTATTTTTGAATTAGTAGATAAGACCAGGGTTATACCTGAAGGAATTTTGGATGATATCATAGTTACTTTAGCCTCATGGGAGTACCCAGTATACTTTCTTGTCATTCACTCAAAGGATCCTACCAAAGGCCATCCCGTCATTTTGGGAAGACCTTGGTTAGCCACAACCAATACATTTAGTGGTTGTATAGAGGGAGAAATGACCATCTCAAATGGACTCTCTATCCAAAATCTCACCATATACCCTCCAGCTCAACCTATCATGGAGAATATATGGTGGCTTGAATGTCCATACTAGAATGAGGACTGGGGTTAAACCATGTTACCAAGTGACCATGCCTAGGCACTTCAATAGCACACAACAAAACATGTGATAAGCTAGTTCATTTATGCTATCACATGTGCTGATTTTCCATAATCATTTCCCCAATTTGAGTACATGTTTGGGGAAGAATTTCAGGAACAATTGGACCCATCCATTTTTTGTTCAACATCTTTTATCTTCGATATAGATGAGTCTTCCATGTCTTATACCATGCCATATGAGATTAGTCTAGGAAAATTTCTACATATAAACTCTGGGCTAGATGTAGACCAACAAAAATAGTTAGTAAGTATCCTTAAAGACAAATCAGGGGAATTCACCTGGGAATACACTGACATGGAGGGTATACACACTGACACATGCATCCATCACATATACACCCAGGGGGAAGTGACATCTGTTAGGAAACCCCAAAGAAGCATGAACCCAACACTCAAGGATATAGTAAAAGAGGAGATCCAAAAGTTATTAAATGTTGGATTTATTTATCCCATCTCCAATAGTAAGTGGGTATCCCTGCTTGTAGTGGTTCCAAAGAAAGTGACCGGGAAATGGAGAATTTGTGTTGATTTCCGAGAGGTCAACAAAGCCACTTTGAAGGATTACTTTCCTCTTCCTTTCATTGACCAAGTTTTGGATACCCTATCTAGAAAAAAATATTTCTCCTTTTTAGATGGATATAGCGGGTAAAATCAAATTCTCATAGCACCCGAGGACTAGGACAAGACCACCTTTACTTGTCCTTGGGGAACCTATGCCTATATCGTTTTACCATTTAAATTATTTAATGCTCCTGCCACATTTCAACGAGCAGTACTAGGGATATTTGTTTATCTTATTCATGATTGTGTGGAGGTTTACATGGATGACTTCACAGTATATGGAAATACTTACCAACAAGCCTTAGATAATTTAGAAAAATTCCTTATCAGATTCCAAGAAATGAACCTATCTCTAAGTCATGAAATTTTTTAAATGTTGTTAACTGAAGGAGTGGTTCTAGGACATCATGTTTCATCTTAAGGGATAAAAGTCGATTCTGCAAAGATTGAGGTCATTGTTAGATTTCCACCCCCCAAAACTCAGAAAGAGGTGAGAATCTTTCTTGGACATGCCAGATATTACTGGCGGTTTATTGAAAATTTTACAAAGATTGTTTCACCTATGTTTGGATTGTTAATAAAGGATGTTGATTTTGTTTGGGCTGAGCAGTGTCAAACTGAGTTTGAAACCCTGAAAGATAAGTTGTTTGTGGCTCCATTTCTTAGAGGGCCCAATTGGAATCTCCCATTTCACATATCTATTGATGCCTCCGATAGTGCAATAGGAGGGGTACTAGGGAAGAAAGAAGACCAACATTCCTATGCCATTTATTTTGTGAGAAATAATTTGTCCCCTGCCGAGTTAAACTACATAGTTACCGAGAAGGAATTCTTGGAAGTTGTTCATGCCATTAGAAAGTTTCGTCACTACATCACATGTTATGAAGTATTTGTACACATAGATAATTCCTCCATTATATTTCTCATGAATAAACCCATAACTAATGGCCAAGTGACTAGGTGGCTATTTCTATTGCAAGAGTTCAATATCACCGTGCTTGACCGACCTGAAAAGGAGAATTTGGTAGCTAATTTTATTTCACGCAGAGAAAATGAGGATGATGATATTCCTGTAGATATAGTTTCCCAAATGAGCACCTTTTTCCCCTATCTATAAATTCCCCATGGTTTGCAGATATGGAAAACTATCTAGCCACTAGGAAGTTACCATCTCATTTTTCACCTCATGAAAAGTGTAAAATTATCACGCAAAGTGCTAATTACTCTTGGGTTGGCCATAACCTTTTTCGTACAGGTCCTAATTTGATTATTCATAGATGTGTCCGAGAAGACGAGATACCATAAATCCTACAAAGTTGTCATGATGGACCATGTGGTGGCCATTTTTCTAAAAAACGTACAACATATAAGGTGTTACATGCAAGTTACTATTGGCCTAGAATTTTCAAAGATGTTGCCAAGTATGTGAGGAGTTGTGATAGTTTTCAAAGGATAGGAAGACCTACGTTAGCTGACCAAATTCCCTTACATGCTCAAGTTATGATAGAACCTTTCAAAAAATGGTCCCTTGACTTTGTAGGACCAACTTCACCCATGTCTCATAAGAAAAAATGTATTTTGGTTTGTACAGATTATGTCACCAAGTGGGTAGAGGCAAAATTCCTATTTAGGGCTACAAAAAAATTCGTTGTCGAATTTATCTATGAAGACATATTTACCCGCTTCGGTTTCCCTCATGAAATTGTTACAGACCAAGGCATTCAATTCACTTCCAATATTATGAGAGAGCTAACAGAGAAATATGTGATTAAACACTGTAAATCTTCTCCATACCACTCATAAGATAATGGTCAGGAAGAATATACAAATAAATTTTGGAAGCTATCTTAACCAATATTGTTCAATTACATCACCAAGATTGGGTTGATAGGCTTCCAAAGGATTTGTGGGCATATCGGACAACCTGGAGAAACACCACTGGGCATACCCCTTATGAGATAGTGTACAGGAAACAAGTACTTCTACTGATAAAATTTCAAGTGAGGACCTTTTGTATTGCCATAGAATTGGGATTAAACTTAGATGAGGCTTAGAAACAACGATCCCTACAATTAAATGAGTTGGATGATATCAGGAAAGATTCCATCCAACAAACAATGTTATTCCAAAACCAAAGGATCAAGTGGCATGAAAAGTTTATTAAGAAGAAACACTTCCAAACTGGTGATTGGGATTTATTGTTTGATTCCCAATTTAAAACCTTCAAAAGAAGACTCACCACTTCGTGGTTGGGTCCTTACGAGGTAGTCACTATATATGAAAATGGAGCTATGAAAATAAAAACAATTGACGATGGACAAGTCTCCTTTGTAGTAAATGGACACCGACTCAAACTTTATGACAGGCCCATTTCCCAAGAGGAATTTCTACAGGTCATGTCAAATGACAAGGAATTAGCCTTGGTAGATGGGGAAGTCCCCCCTTGTTCTTGAATATTTCTTGAGTTTTCTACTGTACATATGTAAATAGTTTGGAATTTTTTTTATAAGCAATACAGAGTAGACAGTTTCAAGGAAATATAAAAGAAGAATTTTTCTTCAAAACATTGTTACACTTGAACCTTGTTGTCTTCTAAGCATCAAATGAATAATGAATTGTTGTAGTTAGCCATGCTTTTGAAAATATTTCCATCTTCTTTTTCTCAAGGCATATTAAGAAGTAGTTGCTCTTGAAAACCCTCACCACTATATAAGGAAGTGATACCATAACCATAAAGCTTAGAGGTCTCTCATACAGTTTCCCCAAGAAACTTGAGTAAGTAAGTAAAGTATCTTTATTAAAGAGTAACAAGGAGGTATGATTAGCCGTTAGTCATGGAAACATCACAATAACTTACAAAAGAAGAAAGTGAGTTGAGCCTAGAGATACCTTTTTGTTCTTTCCCAATGGTACCATCCACTACACACTAAAATACTTGATTATATCATATCTTTAGATAGGCTACGTCCGCTTAAGTACCCATTACATTAGGACAATCACTAAGGAATATATATAATGGAAATTCATCCTCTAATATAAATACCATCCCAGTTGAAAAAAAGAAGAAGAAGAAGTTGTTTTCAGAGTTGTTCCCCCATCTTCTTGCATAAAGCAATCTTATACTAAAATATTAAAATATGGACGACCAGTCTCTGAGGGTGTAAGAGGCTAACCCACTGGGATACTGAACATGTCTGCTCGCAATGGGTACCGACCTATGGTATGACTAGGTAAACCCGTCGGAGTATTGAACAAGCTTGCTGGCAGCGGGGCATTCTACCTAGCGAGGATGGTAATCTGACAAAAAATAAATAAGAAATTTAAAATTTTCTTGATGTACGTAATTACTTGTAGACAAAGCTGACATGAAGTATGTATAGTTAAGCTAAGGTTAATGAACTCTATAAACTTTCCATTGGGAACTAAATTTGAGACTATCTTGAAACTCTCTTGCCTACCTCTTCTTATATATATATATAGGATCTCTTATCCTATAGTTGGGGCCATCTTCTAATTGTCTCGTCAAACCAATTTGTGAAATTTATCTCTACAATTAACAAGCTGTAAATCTTTGGCTATTGGCAGAATTGAATGGTTTCCTATATTTTTTATTGTGAGGTGTCACAATACTTAGGTGTGGGGGAGGGGTTCATGAGTTGACAAATGATAACATTTGCTAGAAGAAGTGAATCTTTGTAAAAATTTATGTGTATTTTTTTCATGATACAAGTTATTACATCAACCGTCATTCTATTTTTTTGAAATGCTAACTCCCCGTGTGCTATAAATTGCTATACATATCCTTAAAAAACCACTTTATTGGTTTCTTTTTGTTACAAACTGTTCATTGAAGAATTGAAATTACATGTCTTATGTGAGTGGATTAAGTAAGCATGGTGTCAAAATAAATAATAATAGAACACTCTGCCTCTTCTCCCAATCACTGTGACTCTCAAAACCACCCCAAGACTACAGGCTATCCATTACAGGAGGTAAAAATGTATTTCACATAGAGGTACCATATGGCATTCCATATGGATTGCCGTATGAGGTTCCGGATGAAGTGCCATATGAAAATATACACCAATAACTATCCACAATTTTAGGTAACCAGGAATCAATGGAATTTTTTTGAATTAGTTCATGGAAATTAATATTGAATGATGTAAACTTAGACATTTTCATGATCAAATGTCCAATTCAAAGACTTGGACATTGATATAACTTCTTATCATTATTATTTGCCCCAAAACATGCCTTCAAATTTGAAATCGACACTCACACATTGCAACCCATGCGTGTACATTCATTATGAATGCAACCATTTCCACCTTAGGTGCACTCATAAACGGAGGGATCACTCAATTGGGTTATTCCATTATTCCTCACACTTTCCCTCTGCTCAATTGTGTTTTCCCCTATTTTAAACACACTTAGGCTCTGTCTCATTTCGTTCCCCTCTATCTAGATTGCGCTCGACCCCTGCTTAATTTTGCTCGACCTCTGTTTAAACCGTGCCCTCCCTTGGATTGATTGCACCTATCCTCTGTGAATTTCACCCCCTATCCATATTTCCCACACTGTCATCATTCCCAAGAGGTATGATCCATCCTCTTATGTTGACCTCTTCTCCATCCATAAATTCACACAATGCAGGGAAGTGTTTCTTCGTGCAGGTTGGGGGTCATTTTTGTCTCACTTGCAAATCCACGACAATGGCATTTAAATGCAATTCTCCATTGGTTTTGATGAAAATAAAGAGCACGTGGGGTCTCTCACCTTTGGGGTCTCGGAGGAATCCATAGTCGCAGCCAAAAATCTTCCAAGAGTGGGTGATAGATGGTTTAAAAACCACCAGTTGCTACGATCAAGCTATAATAGGGTTTTTAAACCAGAATTTCAGAACATCTCTAGAGCTAAAGGATATTCCAAGGAATGGATAAAATAGGAGCTAATTAATCCTCTCATATTCATCACCAGGTTGATCACATGTGAAGATAGATATTCCACCTTTAAATCCTGTCACTTTCGATTATTAGCTCACTTTTAGTTCAATAAACCATTGAATTTTCCCTTCTACTTTTTAAAGAGTCTTGAGAAGATGTCCTCCCAAGTGAGGAAGAATGTAACCAATCCCCACAATAGCCTCTTTCACCATGGCCTTATCAAGCTACTTGCCTTAGCCGAATTGGAGAAACAGGGGAAAACTTACGATGAGTTCATTTACCAATTTGAAAACCCTCACTTGACAATCAAGACTAGCAAAAAGACACTTGATATAAGGACTATTTCTCCATCCAAACCCCACTCTCCGAAGAATCCAAACCCTCCTACACAAGCCATTTCTTTATCGGAACAAAAATCCAAGAAACTTKTTGAAATTCCTATAGCTTCATCGAGAAAAAATACTAAGAATCCTATTGCTAACCCCCTGATGCCTTCAACATCTCTTGATCCTACACCCAAAAATATACAAGAAGTAATTCAACAAGACTTTCCTACATTCCCCACAAACAACAAAGGAGATAATCGTTTTAATAGAGGACCCTTTCAAAAAAGTACCCAGAGCATAAGAGGAAAACCTTATGTAAAATACTTGACCACTTCGAACCCTATCCAAGTATACTCCGATCTTGAAAGCCCTCAAAAAATACTTAGGGACGTATCTGTAGATGAATTGAAGCCTCAAAGAAAGACAAAATCTAAACCTACTTCTCCTCATCAATCCCCTATTACTCCTCCATCACATATTCATACCCCATATCCTAATACTGATAGACACTCTACATATTTCAAGGGATCTAAGCCCTCCTCCGACATATCTGATCCTACTCTAGCCATTGAGAAGTTACAAGAAGAAAATTTCCAGCTGCTCCAACAATTGGAAGAGAGGAAGACCATGGACACACATCTTCACCATGACAATGCAATCCTCCAAGAAAAGGTGATTTCCCTTCAAAGGTTGGTTGACGATATGACCAAAACCAATTGCAACCTCAGCGTACAATTGAAGAAACACAAGAGGCACAAGACAAAATCTTCACGGCAAGAATGAGAAGCTTCTAAAGTTGATCCTTCTCAGCAAGATAAGTCATGAGGGGAAATTCTTTTTTGTTTGCAGTGGGACCTGCAAAATATCAGGTGTGGGGGTAATGTTGGGCCCATAATATGGTTAGTTTAATGATGATCATTAGATCCTTTTTGGACAATATTGTATGTGTATTTTTCTATTTTGAAAAGGTTTTGAAGGATTTTTGTATTAAATCATCGTGGCTCATACCAGGTACGTATGATTGATGTTTTATGATGGTTTTAAGAATAATTCAACATGTTTTAATGATTCCAAGAAGCTAATCCATGTTTTATGTGTCACAGGGAAAAATCGCAGGTCATTTTTGCATTCGACAGTCCGTCCAGTACTCCATCCAACACTTCTTCCGGTACTCCATCCGACACTCTGTCCTGGACTAAAACCATGGGAGAGTTGGCGGTTATCACATCGACAGCCAGTGATGGGAAAATTGGCGACATGGGTTTTCCTTGTGCTCGTGGCCTCCAATTACTGAGTTTTTGACAACTTAGATTGGGTTGTTATGTTGGGCGTTTATTGGCTCACTTTGTTTCTAGAAGCCACCAACGGTTAAGACACATTAATTGTAATTTATTGTTTTTAGAGGAGGTCGAACCTTCCAGTGGTCGACCTCTCATATTGTAAACTCTATAAATACCACAACAGTGATAAGACAAATAGCCAAGGATAGTTAAGCTCTGTTTTTCCATTACAAGACATTTTTCTCTAAAACCATGTAAAACTGTGTTTTTAATTTTAAAGTTGAAATCATGTTGCTTGATCTTGTGATTCATCGTTGAGGAGTAACCACGACCTACTGGGGGGGCAATAGTGTTCTCAGTGAATATTTAGTCAATTATCTTATGAATTCATATAGTGTAATTGTCATTTCTTTTATTTCTTGTACATGAGTTTTTATTATGTTTATTTACTATGTAAATCGTTGTTCATAAGTTTAATTACTTCACTTTCTTTTGCAGGTTAATATGAAGGATAGTGTAATTTTAGTGTGCATTTTTAATTGATAGGAGAGATCTTGCAAGCTTAGATACTAACCCCTGTGTGTAATTAGATGATAGTTAGAATTTCTATACACTAAAATAGAGTTAAAACAGAGTATTTAGTTCATGGTTTCTTTGGCAAGGTTTCGATGGATGCTTAGTTGTTAGTTTTGATTTTAGTTCCTAATTTGCTTATCCAATTTGTTCAATTAGTTCTTAGTTTTCCTATCTTGTCATATGCTGAAATAGAAATAGGATTTGAGTTATGTTTTTAAGAGTATTTCCATTTGCAGTTTAAATTGTTAAAGTAGGATTAGTTTAATTTACTTTATGCAATTTCCATTCTAGATCTAGATTGCAATTTTAATTCGAAGTTTGATTATTGAGTTTAGTTTTCAGTTATGAATCTCTAAGTAGTATGAATTTTCTTACACTAGCATAGAATGCATTTGAATTCAATAGAACAGTGTTTCCATATTGTTGATGATTAATGCATGAATTGAAGAATCACATGGATATGCAGGGTAGTTGATGTTTCTTCTATAATGGCTAAGTTCTCACTCGATTGCCTAATTCATACCTTTTTATTTTCTATAGAAGTTAATATTGATTTTATCCCTCTTGAGTTATCGTTAATTGTTAGATGACAACGTGATATCATAAGACACCAAAGACATAACCATCAACACTATATTTGAGTTTTCTTGCTTTTATAGATTAGAGGATAGTTTCCCTACTTTTGTAGATTAGAGAATAATCTTCTTGCTTTGCTAGATTGAAGAATAGTTTTCTTATCATATATTAAAGAGTAGTTGTTTATTACCTTTATTGTAATGATTCTTTGAATTTAGTATATTAAGATTTCCTTTCGTACGTTAGAAGTAATTATGAAGTTTAATTTTAGAATATAGTTCACTTTCTTATTAGTTTGATTAGTTTCTTATTGAGTAATTTTGATTAGTTTACTTGTTGTATAAGTTACCATAGGTTAGTTAGTTGATTGCTTTCTTGTTTAATTTCTTTGATAGGGTAGTTTCTTGCTTGTTTATTTACTTTAAAAGGTGTTACAAGGGAAAAACTCTCTATGGCCAAGCGTAAACCACAACAGACATGTATGACTGCAGAAATCAACTCAATTCCATTATATTCTATATAAACTAATGTGAAAGATAAGAAATAGGCCTACCTCAATCCAACGTTCGATGATGTTCCACCGTTGAGCACTTTGACCCAAAGCTTTATACCTACAACAAGTTCTCAACAAACAAGCAGATCAAGTACATAGTGATAATATAAAGGGGTTAGCACATTAGATAACATAATCCATTAATAAACATTAAAAACATGCCCATGGATAATAATCATATATTTGCACGATACCAATAGGATGGGAAAGGACTATTTCTATTAATAATTGATCAGAAGTAGTGACAACATTACATAATTCTATGTCGGCACGGTTCTAAACCAAGAAACCAAGTTCCTTCCAACTGGGCCTCCACCACTTCAATCCTCCACCAAAGTCAAGCTCATAGGAGAGAGACAATGAGGTTCTATCAACAATAGGGAAAGAGCTTGGGGGATGAACACTGTTTTCAGACTTGAGGGACAAAGGGATGCAGACTCAATATGAAGTAATTTATTCAAAGTAACTTTTCTCTCAAAGTTGAATGCTTTCTCCTCTTTTCCATAGTTTAGAATTGTGCTTTTATAGTCTTCAAAATGAAACTAAAGGGTCGAGTCAGAAATTTCCCAGTATGTTGAAGCCCAAGGATCAGATATCCTTTCATGACATGGAAACCCGACTCCATTTTTGTATTTTCTGGCACAAATCCTGATGTATGCGGGTTGTAGTAGAGAAGCCTGTGTATACACATGTTGTATAGCAGATAGGGCGTGTATATATGGAAAAATGTGTATTTTCGGCTTTGGATTCATAAAAAAGGGATGATAAGTCTGCATAGGGAAATGGAAAAAGTCCCTCTGTTACCCATTATTTTGGTCATCTTGATGGTGTATTGATGATGGTGTACTCAGGCTCCCAACAAGAACTTTCTCCTGAGAAAAGTGACATTCATATCTTTCCAGAAAATATATTTTTGAAGAGAGTTCGTAGGCTGCTTATAACCTAGTGTGCGAGAATGACCCATTCTTGCAGGCCACCTTCAGCTAGGGTGTGAACTTCTCACACTGTGCTCTATACTTAGGGTGTGAACTTTCTCTCAAGCTTGGAAAAAAGATGAAGTCTCGATGGTTCTAGAAGGGAATCTTCTAGATAATGGGTTGGCATTCGAATGGTTATCATCTTACTGGTTTCCCTGATTTGGTGGGATCATTCTCATCCATGTAACCATATCATCCCCTCGTATATATTGGTAGGATTCTCATGGAAAAGGTTAAGCAAGATTAATTGGAGAATTGGTGAAGGAATTGTGTGAAGAACCCAGCTTGAACAGGAGCTTGGAGACTCTAGTAAGTCTATCAAGAGGAATTGGATCTTCTTCATGAAAGAATCGAGCAAGTGTGTGTGTTGGAGCCAAGAGTCACCGAAAGGAAGCTTGCGACATCAAGGCAATCAGGTTGTATCTTCTACTTTCGATTAATATGATACAGTGGCATGCCCCTTTCCCATAAAGTCATTCTTACTTTATTGTGTAATTCCTTGATCATACACATAAGTTGATGATTGAATATATTTTTCTATCTTCACTTTGGTTGGTTTGTGTTGTCTCAGTCTTGACCTCACGAGAGCACTGGAGCGAAGCGGGAGCAACAGAGACCCTAGGAAGCGATACAAAGGTATGTCACTTGTTCCTCCTTGCTAGCTATTTCAATGGTCATAAATTAGGGAAAGAGTCATGTCCTATCCTATTTTGTTCTAGATCCAGGTGGATCTAGGGAGATCTGTTAGTGTCCACACCTACTGATTAGTCCAATAACACCCTCTATGCAAGATAACAATGGTGAGGCAAATATTTCTATAACAATAGGGTAGTTGCTTTCTTGTTTATTTACTTACTTGTTGTTGCTTATTGAATTTGAGTAGGTTAATTAAATTAGTTTGCTATTGTTATTGCTCATTAGATAGATTAAATAGATAGTTTTCTTTTGCTTATTGTCATGATTAAGTTAATTTTCTTTAAGTTGGCTTTTCATTTTCTTTCTTAGAAAAATCCATCGATCCTTTGTTCAAAAGTTACTTAAGGTAAATAGTTTAAGTTTCTTAGTAGGTTTTGATCATTAATAGTTTTTTCTTAAGTAGATTATACCTTAGATATCCCATTTATTTAATTAGACTATACTACCTAGATTTTCTTCCTTAGCACATATAGTGCTACAACTCTAAGTTTACTTACCCCGGGTTGACAATTTAATTGAGGGTTTTTAGTGCATATAGAACACCCACCAATAGTTATCTAAAGCACTTACCCAGTCAATCAATTCTTCTACATTTAATTTTCCTTCATACATTTGGACTTCTAATTTGGCTCTGGTTCCCATCTTGACAAAAACTCTCAACAGTCACTCCTCTATTGATTTCTCTCCTCCAACTTATTATGCTTTGACATCTTCATTTTCACTTTCACTGAAGTCATCAACACTAGGTGCTCTTATTTGTGTTGTATCCATCGCACCCAAACTTGCACAAATTTTTCTCATCTCCTCTTCCATGGCTGCATTGACCATTGGTATATCTCTGCATCTTCTTGGTAGCATGGTTCTAAATCTTCCTTCAAAAAGAGCTTAGTTTATTTCTCAATACCATTTAATGATATCAGACAAGTCTCCTCCTTTTCTTGTTGTCGACAGACAAAATAATTCTTTAATACCACTTGATGGGAAACCCCCACCACCTTCTGGGGCTCATGTGACCTACCAATCTAGTATCGTTCATAGTAGGGAGATAAATTAGCTATGGGTCCTCTCTGAACCCTCAAAACCATGTGTGATGGGCCTTCTTCCCTTAGCCTTCATGCAAATTCAAGTTCGCAAGGGGATTATCTAGTCAATGGAGAAATCCATGTGACCTCGGGCAATGTCCATGGGATAAATCTCTTAAACAGTAGGAACTCTGCTACCTCGAAGCTCCAAGATTCGGGAGTTCCAACTACAATACACAACAGTCTTCTCGATTGATGAGTTCACGAACATCCGAACTACGGTGGAGATCAATGTCTCTCAACATATGCTGAGATCTACAGTTCACAGATATTTTGGGACTTCATGCTTCGAGAGTCTTACTTGCTCCAACATGCAATACCCCTAAACTCATGAAATCCAAAATCATGGATCCAATGACTAGCACTCACCTCAAATCAATGGTTGACCTTTACTTTGCGCTCTATGCTTCATATTCTTCCACAATACAACACCTCAAATCCTCCAAAGTACCGAACTGGAGAAATCGTGAAGGGGTCTCAATCATCAGTCCACCTGTACCTATAAATAGAAGGTTTGTATCTACTCCAGCATTCCACCCTTCAAGAGTTCCCAATCCAAATCACAACACACCATATTTCTCCTGGACTATCCCTTTTCCAAACCACAAGAAATATAATGACACGTGGCTCTAACACCAACATTCAAGATCCACTTCAAATTCGGAGCTTCAAGGAATTCTCATGCTCTTACTTCAACACTTCAATCCTGCTGGATAGTCATACTTTCAAAGCACGTTGGATATATAGACACTTTTTCTCACAAATGGATGGCCCATATTCACTCCAGATCCCAGAACTTTGGGAAATCCATTTCCATTACACCCAACACATGGAAATCGTTGAATTTGTGAAGTCCAAAGATCTTCAAGGGTTAACACCTATGCTACTTTCCTAGATATCATGACTAGGAAAGATCTGATTCCTCTTTGAGCATATATTGTCCACTCAACCTTGAAAATAAAAGGGTTCTTTCTCCAAAGGGTTCTGTTCACTATCCCTCCCAATATTTATCACTTGAAGTAATTCAAACCTTGAGCATACACCTTTCACTTCACTAAAACTTAAAACTTGAAGATTTTTATAAAATCCTCCCGTGCAGTCCTTGCGGTTATCTTCCTTGGGACTCTTTTAACACTTGACTAAGTGTTGGCCCTGTGCATGCCTTGCATGGGTCTTGTTTAGCTCTTATATCCAGACGCGTATATGTGCACTCCTTGCACTCACTCTCGAAGTTTCAGTCTATCTCTCCTGAGAAGATGAGTCTGAATGACTTTGAATTCACACTCCTTGTGTGGCCACTATGCACTCCTTGCACCAGGTTTTTAGAAGAGAAAAATTTGAAACTTATAGAACATTACAGGTTCATTCATTCAATCATGAAATGAAAACATAGGAATATAAAACACAAAAATAAAATAACATGACATTACCCAATTAACACATAGATATGGAAACTCAGAGTTTGAAAGGAATCCTCCTCTATTATATTCCTTCAATAAAGAATTTACAAAGAGTTATTGCAACTCTTAATTTCTCTTCTTCAGCAAAATAGAAAATAAAATCCAACAACAAATAAAAATTCTCAGTAGTGAATACAATAATCTCCAGAGCCTCTTTCAGGCATAGATTAGATACATTTATACATGGAGGGGCTTCTCGAGCCTTCCTTCTGATTACTCTATTTCTTTCACATCATAATAAAAGCATTCTACCACTACGGTTTATTACAATTAAATGAGAATTTACAATATGGATACGATTCGATGCTTGAAATATGTATAATCCCTTAAGCATTAAATAATTTACAATATCCTAGATTGTTTACAATGGCTCAAGCCTTAAAACATTAAAGGGGTTTTAATTTGAATACTTTGAAAACAATAAATTAAGCTCTCCTTGGGATCCAAAATAGTTTGAATGCGTACTCTAGGTGCTGAGGTATCCTCCACTTGGCCTCATTGAACGTCGATGACGATGCTCCTACATCAGAAGGCATGGCATGTCAATGCATACCATACCATACCATACAATACCAATGCCAATGCATACCATACCAAGGCAAGGCATACCATACCATACCATACCATAGCGATTCCATCGCATACCATACCATACCATACCATACCATGCCAATGCATACCATACCATACCATACCAATGCATACCATACCATACCATATCATTGCCAATTCATACCATACAGATCCATACCATACCATACCATTGCCAATGCATACCATATAGATCCATACCATACCATACCATTTTCAATGCATACCATACAGATCCATACCATACCATACCATTTCCAATGCATACCACACAGATCCATACCATACCATACCATACCATTTCGAAGGCATACCATACAAATCCATACCATTTCTAATGCATACCATACAATACCATACCATACCATTTCTATACCATACCATACCATACCATTGCCAATGCATACCATTTCCATTTCCAATGCATACCATTGGAAATTCATACCATACCATACATTAACATACCATACCTTACCATACCATACCATTTCCAATGCATACCATACAAAGAAACGGAAATGCATACCATACCCAAACAAGGCATTGGCAATGCATACCATACTACCACTAAGAAAACTACCAATTTCGATTGCATATCATTGGATACCAATGGTATGCATACCATTGCAATACCATCGTATGTATACCATGGTATGCATAGAATTGTGATACAATGGTATGCATTAGTATGCATACCATGGTATGGAATGATATGCATACCAATGGTATGCATACCATTGCAATACCATGGTATGCATACTATTGCGATACCATGGTATGCAATGATATGCATACTATTGCAACACCATGGTATGCATGCCATTGCAATACCATGGTATGCATACAATTGAAATACCAATGGTATGCATTCTTGAGAATCCCTAAGAAAACTACCACTAAAACCCTAAGACAACTAAAACCATAAAAATAACCTATAAATGGTATGCAAAGGCAATACCAATTGTTATGCATACCATTGGTATGTGTTATATTATTTGCATGAGTAGTAGTACCTGTGTGTTGTGCCAGGCACGCATGGGTTCAAGGGCAGTGCCCTCAAGAAAAATGTTTCTGCCTCGAGAAACATGTCACATATTTAGGTGGTTTTTCAACACATGGTTTCTTTGTCAATGGTTTTCTATTTCTAGTTAAGGAATTAGGGTTGTTGACTAATCCAGGTCATTGGATTAGGGTTTTGGATGTCTCTAGATTCTATATGTATATTCTATTGTAAATAATGTATCACAATGAATGAATATAGAATATGTTGGTTCTCCCGGTTTGGGTTTCCAGGGGAAACATTTCTGTGCAATGTTTGTATTTTCCTTTGTATCTTTTATGTTCTTTTACTGAAAATTAGTTTGCAGTAAATATTGTACGAGTTTAAAATATACGTATGGTATCAAATATTTGTTGGCTTCATGGGGATGCCTTTGTGGTCAAGGGTTTGGATCAAGACTGTGATAATCCTTGTTACCATGGGAGATCTCTGGTATTGGTTTTTCAGGTGAAACCAAATGGCAAGAAATTCGAAGATGGAGATCAAGAAGTTTAATGGCCAAAGTTTTGAGCTATGGAAGCTCAATATGGAATATCTGTTGGTGGAAAAATATTAGTGGATCACGGTAGATCCAGGTATTTCACCTACAGGAACTTCAACAGATGTCTGTAAAAAGTTGGATCAGAATGAAAAGAGCACAATCCGACTGTGTCTCTCCGATTCAATATTACTGAATGTGTCAAAAGGAAGCTACAACCAAGGATTTATGGGAAAAGTTGGGGAATTTGTATCAGTCTAAATCCCTAGTAATAAACTATTCCTAAGAAATAAGTTGTATAACGTGATGATGAGGGATGGAGACTCAGTGGCAGAGCATTTGAATGACTTCAATACTGTGGTAAGTCAGTTAGTATCTGTTGAGATTAAAATTTTTGATGAAGATAAATGTATCAGTTTACGGGAGTTCACGGTGTTCTTTACAGACTCACAGGATAGTCTAGTTGTAGCCATAGGTAGTAATACAACTTCCTTGAATTTTGATGAAGTGGTCTAATCCTTGTTGTAGGAGGAGATGGAGATGGAAGAATGGAAGGATTAAAGCAAAATTCGCATTATTTTGCAAGAGGATGTTCTAGGAAAATAATGTCTCATTCTCAAGTGGGAGATCTAAGTCTAAGGGTAGATCTAAATCTCCAGAAATTTTGTAAAAGGTATGTGTTGGAGATCCAAGAAATTTTGTAAAGGTATGTTGGAGATGTGGAAAATAAGGGCACTACAAGAAGTAGTGTAGATCCAAAGTTGAGAAAAATAAGGGATCTGAAGAATATCCTTCTACAAAAGAAAAATCCTCCAAGGAAGAAAGAGGGGATGTGCACTTGGCTTCTTCAAGAACACATGTAGATAATGAGGCATGGTTGGTTGACTCTGGTTCATCCTTTCATATCATTTCCCATAGGGAGTGGTTCTGCAAATATGAAATTTATGATGGAGGTAATGTTTTCTTAGGTGATGATTCGACAGCTAGAATCATAGGACGAGGAAAATTCAAGTTGAGGCTCATAGATGGTAGGATTAGAAAACTTCCTGTTGTTCTTCATATCCCAGGTTTGGCCAAAAAATTGATTTATGTAAGAAAAATGGGCGATGTAAGGGTAAAAAAAATATTTGAAAAGGAAACTTGGAGGATGGTTTGAGGAGAAATGGTGTTGCTGAAGGGAGTTTGGTTTGGAACTTTGTATAAGTTGCAAGGAAGAAATATTATTTGGGTGTAATAGTTCCATTGTTCCTGATATTGGAGTTGAAGAATAAATAAATCCTACAGTCTCTGGAGAAAAGGTTATGTTGTGGCATCAAATACAGGGGTATATCAGAGAGAAGGGTCTTCGACTACTACACAGTAAAGGTATGGTTGAAGATATGTCTAACTGCTCTCTGGATTTTTATTTCTCTAAACATTATCTACATGGGAATCATAATTGAGTAATATTCTCCTCTAGTGCAACGAGGGAAGAAGGAATTTTACAATTGGTTCATAGTGATGTTCTTAGACGTGTTTCAGTCCCATCATTGAGAAAATCTATGTACTATGTCTCATTTATATATGACTTCTCGAGGAATACTTGGATATATTTTGTTAGGAATAAATCTGAAGTATTTGACAGGTTTAAATATTTTAAGGCTCTTGTTGAGAATCAAACATATGAAATAATTAAGGTGTTGAGGATAGACAATGGCAGATATTTCTGCAAGAATGAATTTTAAGAATTATGTAAGAAGTGCAGTATGGCAAGGCAGAAGACTACTTCATACACACCTCAATAGAATGGAGTTGTAGAAAGGATGAATAGGACATTGATGGAAAAATAAAGGTGCATGCTCAATGGTGTCAGGTTAGGGAAATAATTTTGGGCAGAGGCAGTGGGTACTGAATGTTACCTGGTCAATAGATCACCCTCATCAACGTTGGATGAAAATACTCCATAAGAGGTATGGACTAGTAAGGAACCTTCCCTCACACAAGTCAAGGTATTTGATTGTGATGCATATGTTCATGTTCCAAAGGAAAATAGGAGTAAGCTAGATAAGAAGGTTGGAAAGTGTATCTTTATTGGATATAAAGATGGTCTCAAAGGTTATAATCTTTGGAACCAAGAAACTAAGAATATAGTGTATAGCCAAGATGTGGTATTTCGAGAAATGAAGGATGTTTTTAAACAAGAAGTTGTACCAATTAAGGAAGAACCAAAGAAAATAGAGTTTGATTTAAAGGATGATGAATCGGACTCTACAGAAGAACATGAATTAGAAGAAGAAGATCCTCATACTCCAGTATTAAGGAGATCGGTTGGAGAAATAAGGCTACTAGAAAGGTATACTCCATCTGATTTCTGTTCAAATTTTTCCTTGTCTATTAATGATGATGATCCTAGAACTGTCAAGGAGGCAGTGGATTCAGAGGATGAAAATATCTAGGAAAGGGCCATGGACGGAGAAATAGAATATTTGGATAAGAATGAGGCTTGGGATCTAGTGGAGTTTCTTACTGGAAGAAAGACCATTGGAAACAAATGGGTATTTAAAAATAAACTGAATGCAAAAGGAAAAGTGGAGAAATACAAAGCTTGGTTAGTAGCAAAGGGTTATTCCCAGGTTGAGGGAACTGATTTTAGTGATATTTTTTCTCTTGTTTCCAAGTTAACCTCTATAATATTTATGTTATCTGTTGTTGCTTCATTTTCTTTTGAAGTAGAACAGATGGATGTAAAGACAACATTCCTACATGGGGATCTAGAAGAAGAAATCTATATTAAGCAACCCGAAGGTTATGCTGTGAAGGGAAAGAAGGAGCTAGTATGAAAGATGAAAAAGTCCTTGTATGGTTTAAAACAATCACCAAGGATGTGGTATCAAAAATTTGATACGTATATGTTGGGACTTGGCTTCACAAGAAACAAAGAGGATCATTGTGTGTATTTTAAATTCATTGGTGATCATTTTATTTATTTGGTATTGTATGTGGATGAAATGTTACTGATAGGAAACAACAAGGAGATTATCTAGGATGTGAAAACTCAGTTGTCCTCTAAATTTTACATGTAGGATCTCAGTGCTTCAAATTTCATTTTGGGCATGGAAATTAAAAGAGATCGGAAAAAGGAGGAAACTGTGGTTAAATTAGAGAAAATATGTCCAGACAATATTGCAGAGGTTTAATATGCAGGAATGTAAACCGGTCAAGGTTCTTATTCCTATTGGTGTAAAGTTATCTACGGATTAGTGTCCAAAGACACATGAAGAGGAGGAGGACATGTCTCGTGTTCCATATGCAAGTGCAGTTGGCAGTTTGATGCATGCAATGGTTTGTACTAGACCAGACATTGCACATGAAGTGGGATTTTTGAGCAAGTATATGTCAAAACAAAGGAAGGAGCATTGGACAATAGTAAAAAGGGTTTTCAGGTATTTGCGTGGCACTTCTACCTACGGATTTTTCTATGAAGGAAGACCAGGATTGGACAGAGTGGTGAATATACATGGTTTTGTGGATGCGGACTGGGTTGGAGATATGGATCGTAGGAGATCTACAAGTGGGTATGTGTTTAACCTGTTTGGAGGAGAAATAAGTTGGATGAGAAAAATACAGGTTGTAGTGTGACTTTCAACTACATAACATGAATACATGGAGGCCACTCATGCAAGTAAGAAAGAAATATGGTTACAAATATTGTGTTCAGGTATTGGGTTTGTACAAAAAGATGCAAGGAGATAGTGTGACATTCAAAGTGCAATTTTTCTGGTGAAGAACCTGACTTATCATTCAAATAAAAAGCATATCGGTATTCAATATCACTTTGTGAGAGACATGATTGAAGAAAAGAAAGTATCTCTAATGAAGGTGGACACTTTGAAGAATGTTTCAGACTCATTAACACAATCTATAAGAAATGAGAAGTTCTCTTGGTGTAGAGAATCCATGGGAATTGCTTCCCTGGATTGTTGACTATGTAACCCTGCAACCCCCTGTATGCAAAGAAAACAATAGGTGGGAGAATGTTGGGTATGTTTTATATTATTTGCATGAATTTTTTTCTTCCTCGGGAAACATGTCACATATTTAGGTGGTTTTTCGGAACATGGTTTCTTTGCCAATGGTTTTCTATTTTCGGTTAAGGAATTAGGATTGTTGACTAATCCAGGTCATTGAGTTAGGGTTTTGGATGTCGTTGGCTCCTATATGT
>SNQJ01S0141492.1:20664-42431 GCA_010110895.2 Picea sitchensis | reverse complement strand
TTTTCGGCACATGGTTTTTAACCGATGGATTTCTATTGCACATTAAGGAATTATGGTTTTTCATTAATACAGGTCAGTGGATTAGGGTTTTGGATGTCATTGGATCCTATATGTATATTGTAGTGTAAACGATGTATGATCATGAATGAATATAGAATATGTTGGTTTTCCCGGTTTGGGTTTCCAAGGGAAAAATCTATGTAATGTGTGTATTTTCCATTGTATATTTTTTGTTTTTTTATTGAAAAAATGTTTGTAGTATAATATTGTACAAGGTTAAAATCTACATCTAGGAGGAAGAGGAGGGCCTCTCCTCTAAATATGATCATCTTTGTCTTCACTAGATTCTTGAAAAGTGATAAACAATAGGGACTATTGAGTATGTTTTTGTTTTAATTTGGGATCTGATATGTGTTACTTGTTTTTGGTTGATATAGTGAAATTATTTGTGTATCGGTTTTTTATATGTAATATGGAATGGGGAAGATACTCTTTTGTTTTTTTGTGGAATTATATAAGTGAGAATATGGGAGATTTTAGTGGATATCAAAGGTTATTATTGAGATCATATTTGTGTTATATTAGTGATTTTGAATCCTTTAAAAGGCATTAAGAACATTTAAAAACTAAAGCGTAATTTAAATCCATAACTCTTATTATACTTAATAATATATTAAATTTAGAATGCAGATCCAACCTATATTATTTTTTTTTCTTTTTGGTTTTCTTTATACTTAAGTAGTTGTCATCTTGGATTTTTTCAAAAAGGTTATATCATCATCTTTACTTATGATATTTTGGGTAGTCCTATATCAAGTTGATTACTTATATTCTAGCTTGTTTAAAGGGTCTGTGATACTTTTTTTTATTTCACTCCAGAGTGCATTCTTTACACCAAAGGTTGGAATAGACTTTGAAGTTCTCAATTAATAAAGTTCAAATACTACCTATAAAGCTAAGAGGATAATGCATCAACCAAGACGATAAGTGCCATTGCAAAATTATGCATTTATCCTTTAGTGATTAGTTATATTTCTCAAGGGAACAATAATTTATATTCACATGAACAAAATTATGCATTTATCCTTTAGTGAGTGGTTCTATTTCTCAAGGGAACAATAATTTGTATTCACATGAACTTGTTTAGTTTAAGAGTATGCATTCCAATCAAATTTGATCTTTGTTATCATCGACTCCACTTACTCAAAAGTGTGAGAGACGAAGAAGGGTGGAGATAAAAATCCCCATTCTTTGCGGTGGGACAACCATTTTAGTAAAAAAAAATCAAAATTATTGGAAGAAAGTTTGGAAGGTACATGTTTTACTTTAAGAGTTGTGGTTGATGTGCATAGTTAAACAATTGCATTTTATATTATTTTTTTTACTTTATTTTTTTCCTAAGTTCATGTTAATTGAATTGATGTAAGAAACAATTTGCTTCTGCAGACATGATAAATATGTGAAAACAATCCTAAAACTAATTGACGAGCATGCATATTCATTTTCTAAGAAGAAGGAGATGGCTTAAAAAAAAATGATGAAGTAATCAACAAGTTGAAAAATTATATAGAACATATTATTCATTAGCAAAGTGTTATGATCAACTAGATAGAACATATTATTCATTAGCAAAGTGTTATGATCAACTAGCGTGTGAATATAGAAATTTATTTCCTATAATATCAAAAATTACTATGGTTTAGATGATGATTCACTTCCAAGCTCTCAGCGTAGAACATAATTGGAAAAAAAAAATTAGAACACTTGGGTTTTTGATTTCTTCCTTGGTTCAAGAAACAATGATGGTTCTAAGAAAGGTGATTGATAGTGGTGATGATATTCCTTCCATCAATAGTTTATTTGAAGAATATTTTATGAGAAATGAAAAATAAGTATGTTACTGAATATTTCTCAATTATTTAAAAAACTTTGAGAAATGAAGTAAATACCTTTGAATTTTGTCTATATTATGAATTTTGTTATAAAAAATTGTTGAACACTTATAAAAATCTAGATGTCATAAATTGTTGCAAGGGATCTTTTGTTGGTCATAGATGTGCACGTCTTCTCTAACTCTGATATAGGCCCTAGTTCCATAATAGCCATCTTTTATTAATGGTTTATTTTCCTATTAGAATATCTCAATGGCATCTGGCATGTGCAATGACATTTTATGATGTATTCTTATAATGGTGTTTCTAATTTGGATTGGATGATTTTCAACCTAATTTGTAAGTCTAATTTGGATTGGATGTTTTTCAATCAAATTTGTATCAAGGATCAATATAAATCCATCTTAACTCTAGATCTATCAAACATAAAGACAGATTAAATCCTTAAGGTGTAAACTCTTTATGTTTTTTTTTGTTAATTTACTTGTAATATTTATTCTTTCTTTATCACGTATCACGTGGTTTTGACTATGAAACCAGACATAAAAAAATAAAATAAATCATATCTTCCTCAAGTTTATTTAAATAAAGTGTGTATAAGTTTTTATAAGAGAAGAAAAAATAAGCTACTTCTTTCTAACTTGTTATACATTTATGCTATAACTTGTGTTTTTTTACCCATATAAATATGGATTAAAATAAAAAATAAAAAACTATTCCAACATCAAAAACAACCAAAAACAACAAGAACTAAAATGAACATATAATGATCCTAGATCAGATCTAAGTATCTCTCATTAATTCGATACTTGATTTGTAACTAATAATTAAGTTCTTCCCCGGATGGGGTGTTATTGGTTGCCACTGGGCACTTGGAGGAGGCTGGCACCAGCCCATCGGGCACGAGGCCACGTGATGGGCTCGTGTCGGATCCCGTCACCGTGCCCTCTAGTATTAACTTGATGCAGCGAGCAATTAAGGTCTGTACGCGTGCAATAAAGGTTTGTGTGCTCCCTCTTCTTTTGGCTTTCCATAACATGGCTCTCGTGCAGATGGAATTCTCATTTGTTTGTTTGACCTATAGTCTCCGGACCAGAGGTTGTGAGAATCCCCCTGCTTGCTCTTGGGCGGACCTCATTTGCTTCATGTGGCTCTCTTGGGCGGACCTCATTTGCTTCATGTGGCTCCTCGCTTGTTCTCACAGTCTCCACGTTTCCTGCGAGTCGCCTCACCTCGTCCCTAACCCTGTTTCAATGCCTCGCGAACGAGGGAGGCCGCGAAGGGGCTCTCCCTGGAGGCCTCGAAAGCCCTCCCTCTCGCCTCCTGGTCCACAGCCACATTCTATGACTTTGGTCCCCTGGATGGCAAATCCCCCTCAGCATCCAGACCCCGCTTCTACAGAACCGATACCTGGCCTCCTCCTCGCAACGAATCCACCTCGGAGCTCCGCAGAAGATCCCCCTCCTCCCCGCAGACCAGGCAATTACGCGCATCAGGATCTCGTTTCCAGCACGGGTGTGCAGCTCAGGGACAATCTCGACAACATTTACGACCTGGTGTTCGAGTTACGTAAGGAGGTAGACGACCTCCACTTCCGGGTGCATTCTACAAACACCAAGGTGACGACTCTCCTCCATCTCCTGGCCTCCATGAGCGCGACCTTTCCTTCTCACCCGGGTGGAGGATCCTTGGCGGAAATGCCCAGCGCAGCAACTCAGGACGGCAACACCACACAGCAAAGAGCAGAAAATGCTGGGATGGAGTGCACCGACAGTGAGATGGCAAGAGTTGCTTCAGCGAGTCGGCAACAGCAGATGGAGGCGCCAGTAGCCGAGGGAGCGGTGGACAGCGTGAATACTGAGATGATTTGGGACTCGGGGCCCACCTACATAGAGGAAGAGCCGTGGTCGGGCGACCTCTCAGCCACGAACCAGGGTCACCAGTCAGGTGTCTAATTGTGTTTTAAAGGCAAACTATGTCACTCTTAGTTAGTTTTCTTTTGAAGTAAAGCTCCTACGTACTGTCTTTTTTCTAATCCTAGAACTGTTTAGCAAACTTTATAGGCTGGCTGGACTGGTTTCCCCTCTGTTGGGGCAGTCCAGTGAAGCCATGCTGTCTATGGATGTTATCTGACACTTTCACCAGTTTTTTGAAGGTACTTAATATATTTTCTTCTTACTTAAAAAAAATAATTAAGTTCTTAAACAATGGAAACCAAATCTCTAAAAATAAGGATGCAAAAATAAGTAGTCATTTCTATAAAATCCCTTAGCATATGAATGTTTATCATCATACATATTTGCATACCATACATTCCATGTTTTACCATCGCCATCATGTATTAATCCAAATTAACAATGAAGAAGTGATAGTATTGTAATGTTAAATATTATATTAACCGCAAAAGATGCACACTACATAAAATATAAAAGCAGAAAGCACACTACATAATATATGAAAAACATTGCTATGATTTTCGCATCGTTGTTTAAGAAAACTTGTTGAATGTTTTGATTGCAACATATCATGATTTTCCAATGAATTTTTAGAAGGCTTGTTAATTACATTTAATTTCAATATGTAAATATAAAAGGTTCTTAAAATATAATATTTAAGACTTTTTTAATGAATGATTTTTTTTTAAATAATATTTTTATGTAAATTTTTTGAGTTGAGACTTTTAAATTTTTAATCATTTTGGTAATAATGTAAGTTATTCATTTATGTGATGCGGTAATTGAAGTATAATTATAAGGAAAAAATAATATCTAATTTATATTATTTTTTCATGACTTTTAATAACTAAAATTTTAACTAAATCATATTAATTTCAAAATTGAATATTAAAACTTCATTAATCTTTTTTTGGATTATCTATGTAATTCTCGGTTATTACTACGTTAGACTTTAGATTTATAAGATAACATTATATTCATATTTTAAAATAATATATAATTGTGGATTTCTAAAGTAAATTTTATTTTTAACAAAAAAAATATGATATATTGTTTTGTATTTCAAAATAGTATTGTTTAAAAGTTGGGTGAAATCACAATTTCCTATTGTTTAAATTGCATTTCTGAATATATAAATGTATTCAACTTCTTCAAAAATACTTGGAACACTCAAATTATACAAACTTAATCATTGAATTTGAGTATGAATAATATCTAATTTATATTATTTTTTATTATTTTTTCATGACTTTTAATAACTAAAATTTTAACTAAATCATATTAATTTCAAAATTGAATATTAAAACTTCATTAATCTTTTTTTGGATTATCTATGTAATTCTCGGTTATTACGTTAGACTTTAGATTTATAAGATAACATTATATTCATATTTTAAAATAATATATAATTGTGGATTTCTAAAGTAAATTTTATTTTTAACAAAAAAAATATGATATATTGTTTTGTATTTCAAAATAGTATTGTTTAAAAGTTGGGTGAAATCACAATTTCCTATTGTTTAAATTGCATTTCTGAATATATAAATGTATTCAACTTCTTCAAAAATACTTGGAACACTCAAATTATACAAACTTAATCATTGAATTTGAGTATGAATTTTTCATTCAAAATATGTTTGATTATATTTTAATTTATTTAATTGGGGTGGGGGAAATATTAGAGAAAATATGTTATAATAATATATTTTATCTAATATTTCCCCCACCACCACCTTCAACCTCATGTCACATCTATTTATTACATAGACATGTTAGTGTCCTGTAGACAAGTTAGAGACCAACATTTGGTTGTTTCCTTTCCCCTCTAATATTATTACATGGGCGGTGTCTAATTGTTCTAATCTTTTCGAAAGTACTTCCATATTGAAAGCCCCTAAAATTCGTCCATCATGACCTGACTTGAGGTTAACACCTAGTGAGAACTAGAATCGAAAGATTGATTGGCATGAACTAGAATCAAAAGATTGATTGATTCAGAACTAGAAAAGAAAGATTGGTTGAATCTCAATGAACAAAGAGGTGAGAGGTCGTCTCTTCATCTCTGAGACAAAGACTACAAGTTGAAGGCCCAATCCCACCCCTTCTCCTATAATTAGCACCAGTAAGAATACAGTCCATCAAACAAATCCACATGAAACAAATAATTTTACCTGGGATATTTACTTTCCAAATAGCCTTATACCACCATTTATTATCATCCAAGATATTAATATATGATAAAGATTGATATGCTAAATTGACAGTTACAGAACCATTCTCTCTATTCCATGAACAAACAAGCTTATCTCTTGAATTATTAAGATATATTTCACTGCTTCGCAACATAATGAGAAAGTTGTTCCACTCTGTAGCCATCTCGCCCAACAGACCCAGGTGATTAGCCTCAAATTAGCATTGATTAGTTCCGACACCATTTGGAATAGCCACCTATGCTAAAGAGAATATATGCACATTATTTAGATGATGTATTAAAGGACCTCAGAGACTGAAATATGTATTACCTCCAATGAAAGGATCTAACCCAAGAATGAAATGTTTTCCACATCCTATCGACCAAGCTAGCCACCACTTAATAAGAGGTAAAGAGTTCATGAATTTTTTCTAGATAATAGAGGCTACCAGGAACTTACATTAATTTTTGCGCAACTGAGAAGTCAAGTCGATACCTTTAAGGTATTTCTTTTTTAGCACCGAATTCCACAATCCTTTTCCAAATAGCCCTCTCCAGCATGACTTTCCAACTAAAGACTAAGCGAACCAATATAGATTACGAATACCCCAACCACCATATTCCTTTGGCTTAGCAATCTTTTGCCATTTGGTTAAGTGGAAGCATGTAGATTTTCTAGCACCTCTCCAAATGAATTTAGCGATGCGTTGTTGGATCATGTGGAGGATGGAGGAAGGAATCTTGACAAGACTAAGCCAGTACACAGGAAGGCTTTGTAAGACAGATTTTGCTAAAATAATCTTGCCTCCCATGGAGAGCCAACGGAAGGACCAGCTTCCAATTCTCTTCTCAACATTTTGAATCATCCTTTTCCAATCTGCCACTTTGTAATTGTTAGGTTTTAAATAAAAACCCAAGTATTTCATACCTTTGTCAATACTAATAATATGTATAGTAAATGTTGACCACAAATTTTTCTTCAGACTTGAATCAATATTTTGTGCAAGGAAGCATGACTTATGGAAATTAACATACATACATGTGTCTAGACAGAATTTTGTTAAAATAGATTGAAACACCATCCAATCCTCGAAATTTCCAATGCCTAAGATGAGAACATCGTCAACAAAAAGATGAGAGATGATAGTCTCAGAAGCAACTTTGATGCCATGAAATGTCCCCGCTTCCACAACCTTTTTCATTAGTCTACTAAAACACTCGACAACCAAAAGGAACAACAATGGGGAGAGAGGGCACCCATGTCGTAAACCTCGATAGCTCTTAAATAATTCCGTAGGGGAACCATTTATCAAAACTTCCATGTTTACATTTGTTACAAAAGCCATAATCCATTGAGAAATCTCCCATTTTAATCCAATCTAAATTAGTAATAACCATAGAAATTGCCAGCTTACTTTGTCATATGCCTTATTTAAGTCCAACTTAAGTATAATTGAACTTAACTTCTTTGACTTAGCAGTGTGTAAACACTCTTCGACTATCCCCATAGCATCATAAATCAATCTATATTTAAGGAAGCCAAATTGTTCAGAGGAGATGCATGAAGCTATTTTGTCTTTCAGTCGGGAGGAAATGACCTTAGATATAACTTTATAAAAAAATTTACAGATGGCTATAGGCCTGAAATCATAGAAGGATTCTAGCTTGCTTACTTTAGGAATTAGGGAAAAAAAGTAGCATTGAGAGCACCTAGAATATGACTTGAACTTCTGGATTCCTCAACTGCCCTAAGAAGATCCTCCCAAATAATGTCAAATAAAGTCTGGAAGAGTTCCTGTGTCCACCCATCTGGGCCAAGGATTTTATCCTTTGGCATTCTACTAACAATTTCCTCAACTTCTTATAAAATGATTGGTTTACCTATCTCATCGCTTTCTACATCATTGAAAAACCTGGGCACATCCTTGAGTACTTTAATCTGATTGCAAGTGTCATCTTCCTCTATTGCGCTGAACTGGGATTTGAAATGTTTATATGCAATCTCCTTAATATATTTTTCTGTAGATTTTTAGTTTCTTTCCTCATCAGCTATATCCCAAATTGTATTTTGACATATTCTTTGAGAAGCGAATTTATGAAAGAATTTTGTATTTTTGTCACCCTTTTCAATCCAAATTCCCCGACTTCTGAGCCTCCAAGTGGATTCTTCCATTTCTAGAATCTTATCCTTCCTTTGTTTAAGGGACCTAAGGAGGTTCAAATCTTCCTTCTCGAACACCTAAGACAGACAATTCTCGAAAAGCACTGACATATTTTGTTCGATGTGAAGAAGTTCTAAGTGGAGTTGTTTCTTTTTAATTGACTTCCAAAGAACGACAGCTTTTTTTAAGTTTCTCAATTTTGCACATAGCAGATGGATAGAGAATATATTGTTAGAATGTGCTCGTTTTACCATAGACAATATCACTATTGTCACCCAACCATAGGCCAAAGCCACCCTCCAAGCACCTTGACCTTGACAAAGAGAAGAATCCTGGTATCAATCCAATAGCCAAGGCTAATGTACCAAGCAAGAAGTAACCAAAGTTGACCAGAGAGTCTAACCCAAAAGATAGAAGCAATAAGCTTCAGAACTGGCAGCAACACCTTCTCCATAACTTGCGCACAAGACTGTTAGAATGCAGTGCGCACAAGTGACTCTCTATAATTCTGAGAGTTGTGTATAAAATGAGAACTAGCGCCCTATATTTATACTAGCTCAGGCAGGATACCTATGCTGACTTCTCATTCTAGGTACTAATTAATTTATATTAATTATCTCTCTCAGTCGACATCTCTTCTAGGGTTACATTCACTTCTTTTCTTGCTTTCGAAATATTCTAATCTCGTCAAAGGGTCACAATGGAGGTTGATACCTCCCAAAGCTACCATAATATCAACACACCCTCCTAGCTAGGGAGGTATAACTGATAATGGTCTTGAGCACAAACAGACCATTCAACTGGTAGCATCATGAGCACCATCATTATTATCCAACTGGCACAATGTTAACTGACAGAACACAACTTTGTTTATCCATAGTAGTACACAACTACTCAATATGTGATGCACATTCACAAACAGTAGAACACATCCACCACAGTAGTATATCTCTATTGTCTGGAGACATGCAGTCTCCAACATATCAACTAATATCAACCTACACAGAAACAATGCTATGATATAAACTGAGTCATCTAGGCCATTCTTCCACTCACATCTGTGAGATCCAGAAGAGCATTTTCTCTCATAGTAGAACATCAATGATTGTCTATCTGGACTATTTTTCTCAAGCAAAGAAGAATAAATGTCCCAATTTATGAGCCTGAACCATTCCTATCCTAGGCCTTCCTCCAACACTAAACAAAGTGCAACCTGGAGCGAATGAGTCTACCCTAGGGAATGCCTATCCCTGATTGTTGAACTTGGACCATCCACCTATCTGGGCCATTCCTCCATCACTAAACAAAGTGAAACCTGGAGAGAATGAATCTGCCCTAGGGAATGATTGTCCGAATCATTTCCAAAGGAAATGACTGTCCTGCACCAACCTCTAAAACAATCTATTCTTCGAAAATGATCGCAATTGTGAGCTTCGAAAGAATGATTGTCCGGCATGGCGGACCAGTCTTCTTGAGTAACCCTCAAGAAGAGAGACTGTCCTAGACCATTCCCCATGTTAACCACAATGGGAAATCATTGTATGTGGTACATAAACATTCCATCAAACCATTTTCATTACAAAAATGATTGTTCTATCTAGACCATTTTCCGAACTGGAAAATGCATGTCCGTCAAAAATCTTAACCACTTTCCGAACTGGAAAGAAACTACCCAAGCTAGACCATTTTTCTAACTTAAAAATGACTATCATCAATTCAATGGTATGTCAGTGCTCCCTCCCAACTTGGAGAGTCATTTCTTCCCTTTCATCTAAGGGATTTATTTCCATGGTCCCCAATTTGTCTCAGAAATATGAAAATTTTATTATGGACAAAGGCTTTGTCATGATATCTGTTGTCTGCTCATCTATGGGGATATACTGGAGCTTTACTTTTCCTTCCTAGACTTTATCTCAAATAAAGTAGTATTTGATCTCAATGTGTTTCGATCGTTCATGAAACACTGGGTGTTCTGATAGCTTTATACAACTCTGATTGTCACAGTGTATTATGGTTGAATTTGGAACATGATCAAATAAATAAGGAATCAACTTGCTCAGCCATATTTCTTCTGTACATGCCTCACATGTTGTGATATATTATTCTTCTTCTGTGTTGAGTGCGATAGACTTATGTTTCCTGCTGCCCCAAGATATCATAGCGGAGCCCAAGATGAAACACATCCCTGAAGTACTCTTTTTGTCTTTTTCACTTCCTACCCAATCTGAATCTGTGAATCCATGAAGTTGTATATCATTGGATGATGCATATCTTAAAACATAGTTTAGTGTTCCACAGATATACCTTAGAACATGATTTGCAGTTGTCCAATGTGCATGTCTAGGTTCCACCTGGAACTGGCTTAGTGTGTTCATGACAAAGAAAATATCTTCTCGAGTATTTATCAAATACATTAGTGACCCAATCAATTGTTGATATAGTGATGGATCTACTGGATCAGAATCCGAGTCTCTTATTTTTCTTATATCTGTGGTCATAGGAGTTTCCATGGATTTGCAATCCATCATTTCAAACTTCTGAAGAATATTTATTGCATACTTTCCTTGTCCAAGGAATACTTCACCACACTTCTGCCATACTTCCAGTGCCAAGTAATAATCCATGATACCAAGATCTGTCATATCAAACTTAGAAGCTAGTTCCTTTTTTCACTAGATGATGAGAGACTCTTCACCTGTTAGGAATAGATCATCAACATATAGTAGTAGAATCATAGGTGCATTGTTCACGACTTTGTAGTAAATATTTGGATCTGCATTACTTTTGGAGAAACCATGTCTCATCATATAGTTGTCTATTCTGGCATACCAAGATTTTGGAGCTTGCTTGAGTCCATATAATTCTTTCTTTAGTATGCAAACATGAGTGTCTTTGGAATGTACTTCAAACCCTTGATGTTGTTCAATATATACTTCTTCTTCTATTGCTTCATTGAGGAAAGCAGTTGTTACATCCATTTGATGTAAACTCCATTCCATGGAAGCAGAAAGATACATGATATCTCTAATGGAAGTGTATCTGGAAACCAGAGAAAATGTTTCATCATAGTCTTCTCCCTCATTCTGGGATAACCCTCTAGCTACAAACCTTGCTTTATATTTATCCACGCTTCCGTCTGCTGCATGTTTGATCTTATATACCTATTTTGAGGTTACTATTGATTTCTCTTTAGGTCTAGGCACAATTTCCCATACATCAATTTTCATGATGGATTGGTGTTCTTCGGTCATAGCTTCTTTCCATTGTTTCTTTTGAACTACCTCTTCAAATGTGGTAGGTTCTTCATCTATAAGATTTGTCATACCTGTTGCATAGCAAGAGAATATTTTGGACTTCTTACTTTTTATGAAGGTCCCATCTGGGGCCTTGAGTATTTCTGCTTCTTGTAAGGTAGCTTCAAGCCAAGCTGGTCATTTCTTGGTCTTCGGTACAATGTCTGAATCAATGGTCTCACATGGTTGCATCGAATGATCAAGTTGTTCATTTTCGTCATTCTGGTTTTTTGGAAGACATGTGCTTTCTTCAATAGGCTTTTCACACTCTTCTTCTTCTATAGTTTCTTCTATGGATTTCTTGAAATCCATCTTTTCATTGAAGGTCACATCTCTGCTGACTTCAATCTTATGTTGTTCCAGGATATAGATTCTATAGGCTTTGGGTGATTCATTATATCCCACAAATATGCCCTTCTTTCCCGAGGGTTCTAATTTATTCCTTTTTTTTTTGGGAATGTGAGAGTAAACAAGACATCCAAAGATTCTTAGGTTTTCCACATTAGGTTTATTACCTGAGAAGGCTTCTTCTGGAGTCATGTCCTTCAATATGTGGTTAGGACTTCTATTATGAACATATATTGTTGTCATGGCTGCTTCTCCCCATAAGAACATAGATAAAACTTAATCGTTTAGTAGTGCCTTCAAGGTCTCTTCAATAGATATGTTCTTCCTTTCTGCTACACCATTTTGATGAGGATTATGAGGAACAGTCAGCTCCTTCCTAATCACTGTTGATTTGAAAAAGGAAACAAATTCCTTTGATGTGTATTCTCCTCCATTATATATTCTCAAGGTCTTGATTTTCTTGTTTGTGGGGTTCTCTATTTCTTCTTTTAATTATTAAAACTTGTTGAATACTTCGTCCTTTGTTTTCAGGAGATATAACCAAGTCTTTCTTGAGTAATTATCTATGAAAATTACGTAGTAAAGAGAACCTCCTAGATATTTGACTGGCATCGGACCACAAACATCAAAGTGTATTAGATCTAGAATCTCCTTAGATCTATTGTTGTTGCTTGGGAATGGTTTCTTGATATTCTTTCCATGAGCACATCCTTTGCAAATTCCTTCATGTGTAGACTGCAATTCTAGTATTCCTTCAATCATCTTTTTGAGAAAAGGTAATGCTTGATAGTTAATATGAGCATACCTTATGTGCCAAAGTTCATTGGGATTGACTTCATCATGTACAAGAGCTTCTTCATTTTGTTCTAGTAGTCTATATAGGTTTCCTTTACAGGTTCCAATAACCCTAGCGTTCTCTATGTTGGAGTATTTATGCCAAGATAATACTTTTCCATCTACGAAAGATATTATGTCTCCTTTGTCTTCTAGGAAATATATGGATACAAGATTCTTTTCTAAACCAGGTACATATAAGACATTGCTCAAATGAACATTGTTACTTGTTTTCAACTTGACGAAAGCTTGTCCAAATCCCTCGAATGGGTAAGTGCTTTTGTCTCCAAGCTCTACCGTGTACAATGTCTTCTTCTCATTCAGATTTAAGAGTCTGGCTTGATCTCCCGTCATATGCCTAGAAGCTCCACTATCAATTATCCACATGTCATCTTCAATCGTTCTTGTGAGTGATGAGTAGTGTAGATGACTAGTCTTTTCACTCATGTCTTCGGTTGACTAGCGATTGGTCATGCCTTGATCCAAAACTTCAACTTTGACATTTCTACCTTCTGAGAGTGCCAAGAGGTGCACTGGACTAAGGTGCACTTGAATACCCTCTTCTTGAGTGAGATGTTCCATCACAAGGTGATGAATCAAGGTTTTAGGGTTTTTGCAACTGCTCGTGCTAGTAACCCTAGCGACAGTGTCTTGGAAGTTGTTCTTGCTAATAAACCCTAGTGACAGTTCTTCAGTGAGCTCAGTATCTTAATGGCTATGCTTCCTTCCATCGATTAGACTGAATGAAGGAGGTGTGGGCCCATAACCTGTTATAATGTGATCATTTTACCGTAGAAAATATCACTATTGTCACCCAACCATAGGCCGAAGCCACCCTCCGAGCACCTTGACCTTGACAAAGAGAAGAATCCTGCTAGAAATCCAATAGCCAAGCAAGGCTAATGAACTAAGAAAGAAGTAACCAAAGTTGATCAGAGAGTCCAACCTAAAAGATAGAAGCAATAGGCTTCAGAACTGACGGCAACACCTTCTACAGAACTTGCACATAAGACTTCCAGACTGCAGTGCACACAAGTAAATCTCTGTAATTTTGAGAGCTATGTATAAAATGAGAACTGGCACCTTGTATTTATCTTGGCCCTGGCAAGCTACCTAGGTCGACTTCTCATTCCGGGTACTAATTAATTCATATTAATTATCTCTCTCAACCAACATCTCTTCTAAGGTTACATTCACTTCTTTTATTGCTTCCAAAATATTCTAATCTCGTCAAAGGATCACAATGGAGGTTGATACCTCCCAAAGCTACCATAATATGAACATATATCCGACCAATTTTCCATAAATTGCCAAGTATTCCTAATAATGGATGTAAAATCCGGATCAGATATCTAAGTGCTATTAAAATTTAAAGGGAGGGGGAACTTTATGAGAAGACTTCTCAATTTGTAGGTAGATTGGATTATGATCCGATATGGTGGATTTTATAATCTAGGTTATGGTTTTACAATGACTGCAGAGGAGGGTTTCATCAATGAGGAACCAGTCTAATCTTTTTGAGATACCTATTGCTCCAGTTCTGTCATTCCTCCGTGTAGGATCCATTTGGATCGGTTGGAGGTCCACTAACCTAGTTGTTTGTAGGATATTAGAAATTTGGTCTGCAAGAGGGTCATTTCTAGCCAATTTACCCCACACCTCCCATCCAGAAAGAGTAAAATTAATATCGCCCCCAACTATAAGGCCATCTTCACTCAACAATCCAGACTCCAAAAGGGGTTGCTAAAAACTTTCCCTTTCTTGATATGGCGCATAACAATTGAGAAATTTCACCTTTTCAGCAGAATGTTTGAATCTTCCCTCCAGATATATACCTACATTCATGCTAAATGCACACAGCTCAGCAACTATAGGGTTCCACCCAGCCAATAAACCAGTTGAAGGACCCTTTAGGTCCAAACAGACATAGTTCCACATCGAAAGACACTGAAGAAATAAAACTTTATCCTTTTCACCATCAACCAAGGTTTCTTGAAGGAAGACAATATCAAGATTAACCTACTCCAGAAGAAATTTTAAGGATGCAATTTTGGTGGGTCCCCCAAACCCACAAAGATTGAAAGAAAAGATGATCATAAGGGAATGATATAGATCGGTTGGCTTGGTCTAAGGGTTGAGATAGGAGCTCTATTAGAAAATGAATGCAAAGATACAGGGAGAATATTATCTAGAGAATATTTGGGTTCTACAATAACAAGGGATAACGCTCCAAATTGTGCCAAGTTGCCTTCAACAACCCCAGGGATTTTCTTTGGAATATGGGGTCGAGTGATCTAAAAATGAAGAAGACTTGTCTCTTTTAAATTTCAAGTGTAAAAATGGTATGCGTTTGGGTAATTGGATCGAGTTACAAAGACATAAATTAAATAGTTTTCACACTTTAGATGCACATTAATAACCAACAAATAACAGCCAGCAGTAAACACATAACACAACAAATGATAAAGGAGTTCACCCCTCTCTTGGGATACATCTCCTGGTCCAGCTTCCAATGGATCTTTTAAATTATTTTCTCAAAGTGATAATAGCAGTGCTTTACAGTGCTCAAAATTCCAAATAAATGGCTCCAATGGCTCCAGAACATCCAAAAACCCCTAACCGGGCTCTTTTTGCACCTGGTTTGGCCAAAAAATGGAGAAGTTACACATCCTGAAAGTTTTCCCCTTCAAGCTTGTTGTCTCTAGTTCACCAATCCGCACTTGTGAATGACTAACCCGGATCCTGCAACGTTCCTAGGCCAAAAACCCAACATCACGCGCACTCTGCAATTTGGGGAAATTTTTTGAACAGTTAGCATGAATAGTGCCCCTTAGAGCGAGGGTGTTGGTCTCATGGGGGGCCATATGGCCATGTCCCAGCGTATATTTCGACCCTCGTTGGATAATGGATAAACACATGTGCCAACGGTTACATGGTATGTTCGCATGGTAGGACACATGGTCTAGCCTTTGCACCATTGTACATGTGGTGTGGTCGTGTGGAACAGATATCATGGACTCCTGGCTAAACTCTAGTGGAAAACCCCATGCGCGCCAAAGGTTGTGTAGTGGTCATATGGTGTGGATTAAACCGGGGGTTGGGACCTAGCCCCGACCCTTTACTCCACTAACCTTACTCCAATTCAAATTCAAATAATTGTAAAGAGATTATAGGGTTAATAAACATCCACAGGCATGCTGGTAGACCAGGCCCTGCCAAATCGTTACCCTTGCCCGAAGGTCGCGGTTTCGACTCTTGTGGAGTTACAAAAAAAATTCCACATGCAAACCAAACTGGGGTGCCACATGGAAGCCCTTGGTCGTGCCATGTGGAACCTCTCCATTCACTGGAGAGAGGACACGTGTCCTCCAATAACTGGTCCATGTGCCTGCCAACCAAAACATGCCACGTCAACCCATGACACGTCATCCTGTATGACCATGCCACACTAGCCCGTACAACCATGCCACATCAGCCTGTACGACCATTCCACGTCAGCCTGTATGAACATGACACGTCATCCTATACGACCATGCCATGTCATCATGTGCAAACTATATAGTCACCTGCCATGTCATCATTGTACGGACTATACAGTCAGGAAAATTTTGCATGTTTGGCAAAATGAACAGAACACAATATCTCTCTCATACGACGTCCATTTGAACCCATTCAAGTTTCATTGGGATCGTGAGGACGATTCTTACACGTGTCTATTTTGAAGCAATTCCAAGCACTTTGATTTTTGAGCAAAATTTGATCCCCTGGATCACTCCTCCCCATTGGGAAGCTTTTGGACCTCCAAAAGACTACTTTTATTCAATCTGAAGATGAGAGTATAGTTCCCTCACCTTTCCAACCTCAATACATCTATCCTTGCTTGGATTTGTGCCTTTAAGACCAACACAAAACTTGTCATGTCTTTCTTTGTACTTGGCTTAGCTCTTTTCCCACTGTTCTTGAACAGTTTGATTCACAAACTGAGCTTGTTCAATGAACTTCTTGGCCTTGTCAACATCACTATGACCATCAATAGCCACATCTTTCCTAAATGTAAAATCTAAGGGAGATTTTGGCAAATAGCCAAAACATGCTTCAAATGGAGGTGTCTGAGTCAATGAATGATTAGCCTAGTTATAAGCATGTTGAAAGTAGTGTAGATTTTCATTCCAAAACTTAAGATGTTTTCTTTGAAAACTATCCACCGTCTTACCTACACCAAAATGGCCACCAACAAGAGAAGAATGTGCTTTCCTTACCATGTTGATTGTTTCACCCTCTAAAAAACATAGCTTGCCAAGATACAAAAGTTTACCATGCACATAGGAATCCAATTCCTCAACTTGGTTAGTACGACACAAAGTTGCATAAACATTTTTTCAATCAGCATCTAAAGCATAATGTTCCAAATAGATCTTATGCATGATAGGATTATGCTTAAAAATAACTAAATCACTAATAGTAGGCCTAGTAATCATATCAAAAACTTTGTCATAAATGTCTTTCTTATACCTTATCACCAAGTGGAATGCATAGCTTGTCAAGGCATGTCATGGAGCTTTCTTTTCTTTCAAATCTTTCTTCCATGTGTCTCCTTTAGCAATCATATTCGTAGTCTTGTTCAAGGCCCTAAAATTTACCCACATATGCCATATACCATATTTATCTGGTATCAAACCAATTAGTGACATGCATGACGATGTGCTTGGTTTGATGACCCCTTTTTCAAGAAACTATTGGGCTTGATTTTTGATTTCAACATTCTCCATGACTGGTATCTTGCACATGTCAATGTTTGGAATAGGACCATCTTGTTGCAATAGAATCTCATGTTGGATACCCCTTTTAGGAGGAAATCCCCTTGGTTCCTGAAACATATCAACATTTTTGTTAACAACCTCATATACATCAGATTGTAACTTTGCATCACATCCTTGGAAAACTTCTTCTTCATCATTGTCTTTGGGTTTAATAATCAAAAGTACAAGGTTCTTACTAGAATTTACTAGTCTCCTCATTTTTCTAGAATTTGTAAGTGACAAATTCATCTTCTTTATATGTGCTCTAACAATGTACTCAACTCCATTTTTAAACAAATGATACTTTTTCTCATGACGATGAAAGATGGCTCTCCAATCATATAAGTATGGGCTTCCCAACATAATACCACAAATATCTAATGGAATAACATCAGGCTCTTCCTCATCTATATAGTTTGTAGTGATGGAAAATCTAAGTTTACACCTTCTTGTCACATTAAATTTGGCATTGTCACATATCCATCCTAGAGGGTAAGGTTTAGGATGTGGAGTAGCTTCCGAATTCAATTTCTTGACAGTGTCTTCAGAAATGAGGTTTTTTTGTGATCACGTATCAAATAGAGTATCTATCTTGGTATGTTTTGAAATTACCCTTATGTGAAAAATCTCTATTGTTTATTTTTCATGTTGAATTACATTAAGGCTACTACTACTGGAAGGACTAGTACTTGCAATAGAATTCTTACCTTGAAAACCCATGGCTATGATTTTTGTTTCATCTTCTGAATCATATCCTAAATCATGTTGTACAGTTGCAACAATGTTTGGTTTCTCTTTATTGTTGAACTTTTTGGGTCTCTTTTCAGGATGAAGTTTCCAACAATGGTCTTCATCATGGCCATCCTTTGAACAATGTTTACATGAGAGTTTTTCTCTCTCTCTTTCTTGACTGAAGCATTTTTATTTCTATTTCCTTCAAACTTTCTCTATCTCTTGTCTCCATTATTAAAAGACTTCTTGCTTCCCTCTTGAGGATCATTCATTCCTCTTGCCTCTAAATGAGTTTCCTGTACACAAACTTCATCTAGATTTGAAGGGTTAAACATAAGTATTGTATGCCTCAAGTAGCAATGAAAACCCCCAATTTATTTGAGTAAAGTTTCTTGAGAAGACAAATCTATACCCAAAACCAAAGTTTTCAGCAGGAATGACAACGAAATGGTATGTGTAAATAGATGGTTCCAATGGCTCCAGAACATCCAAATTTTTCCTCCTTTGAAGGAAGAGTTCCATGACTCTCCTCATGAACCATACTTGGTGAATATCTCCTTGAAGCTTGAGGTTATTTGATAGTTCTCCTTATTGACAGTTGAGAACTTGGCTCTACAATTTGACCTTCTCCTCTTGTGAGATTCAACCTTGTAAGCATCAGAAAAACAAAAACACTTGCAAACAATCAAGCCTTCAAAAACATATGCTCCGATACCAACTGAACTGAAAATGAAGGAGACTTGTCTCTTTTAAATTGCAAGTGTAAAAATGGTATGAAAACCCCCAATTTATTTGAGTAAAGTTTTTTGAGAAGACAAATCTATACCCAAAACCAAATTTGTCAGCAAGAATGGCAACGAAATGGTATGTGTAAATAGATGGCTCCAATGGCTCCAGAACATCCAAAAAACCAGGTTGTCAGTAGGAATGGCAACAAAATTGTTCCCTCCAATAGTCAACAAATTGACGGATGTGGGTATCCCCTATATGGATATCGATTTCATCTAGTAACCCCCTGTCCAGATCAAATTCCACAAGAATCCAAGAAAGTTGTTTGTTACTGCAACGAAGCAATTGGACATCAAATAAAATAAACTTTCCAATCGACTTAGCAATGGCTTAAAAAAATTTAACGGACCAGAACTCGATAGGAAAGTCAGGGAGAAACATCTAAAGATATATTTTCAAAAAACTTTCAGAAAGTGGGTTAAATCCTAGGCACCATCTCTTAAGCATTAAAAGGCATATTCCAATAATCCAAGGAGAACTCATAACTTGTTGCAGATCCCCCTCAAACAAAAAATGAAAGACCATCCAATGGTTAGAATTCAAGACCAAAAATGCCAAAAACCATGCAATTCCACTACTTCAAATGCAAAGATGCCCCCAATCTATTTTTATTTTTTTTTTAAAGAACTATTCTGAAAAATGAATTTTTCTTTCACTAAACAATTCTAATGAAAAAAAAATGCTTTGTCACTGAAAGACACTCAAAGCAAGAGATTAAATCTTTCAAAAGAAAACAAGCTAAAGCAAAGAAAAGATAGCTAAAAGAATATTCAAAGCTGTCAAGAAGACTGTAAACAGACCATAATCAAACCCAAAAATTCACCCTAAAACCATATCTTAGATCTGAGAAGGGAAAACCATCAAAAACTAAAAAACAATCACAATCATCGCAGGCTGGGAGACCAACACAGTGTTTCAATCCTATATCATCGCAGGTAATAAAAGGCCATAGTGTGGTGATGTCACATTGTATCTTCAAGGAAGCGTGCGTCGATCCTAAATCTTTGCACTGTCCCTCAAAGTAGGGTGCGACGGTCAAAGGAAAAATGGAAAAAATAAAAAGCACAAAATTTTTCCAGTGAAATTAAACAGTCAAAGAGTTAATCTGGATCTCCTAATAACTCAGAAAACAGAACCTAGGCAACCAAATTAAGAAAGAAATGCAAACTAGGAAAACAATCAACACTCCCACTATGGTCGCTAACTTTCCCCATGAGAACTCCCCTCCTTTTATAATTTGAAAAGGATAGGATGAGGAAGTTAGGATGATCCCATGAGATCAAGGATGCGACTCAGATCCAAACCGATTGAAAACTAACTCACCCTCGAAGCTTATGTTCTAGAGGCATCGAGAAGATTTTCTTTTTCCTTTGTACGGAAAATCATCGCACCCTGAACACTAAGCAAACTCCGAAGACATCGCAGGCCACTATGGTGCAACTTGCGATGATCCTAGATCGTCACACCCTTAACACTAATCAAGGTGTGATGATCCCTCTTCATAAGGTTTTTACAAGAGAAAAGATAATTTCATCTCTCTGGGAAAATTCATCTTCATTTTTCTTCAGGGATTCAGGCCATTAATCCTTCTAAAGCCAAAGGATAGGTTTACATCATTAATGTTTATAAGGGTGACAAAAAATAATGTGTAACAGTAAGCCCCCCAAAGTATGAAGTTATAACAAAATGATCGTTGAAATACTTTGTTGAGTATGTGTTGGGAACAAGAAACGTGTCGGTCGAAAACTTGCCAACAAACAAGGAAATACAGTACAATAATATATCATCACTGAGGTAGGAATTCCCATACTCAGAATACAAATTACTCAAAACATAAATGTTTATATATAAAGATCTATGTCAAGTAAGACAGGTCATGGCCACCAAACATACACTATGGATCCATACCAATATGACTCAAATCTAAACATAGCCACCAAAAATACACTATGTGTTAAAAACTCAAATTTGAACATAGCCATGAGACATACATTGTGGATCTATGCAACATTACAATCTGAATATACTCCTACGCAACCTGAATCTGTCAGAAAAGATTCAGGGTCTTCATCTCCACCACTCTATAGTACGAATCTAACCATCCGAACACATGTGCTAAAGTCGAACATGGTAGAAACCACTTGATTACAGGTCATTAATGAATATCATTAATTTCAATGACTTTGAAGGTACACTGGTACAATCCAACGGGTGTGGATTTATGAGCTAAATTCGAACACTCGACGGAATCTCTCGATCAGGGGTCGATAATTAAAAGCCATTGTCGAAAGCGAGGAAATCTACCATTGAGGCATGCAAGTTTCAAGGTACCAATTAGTTTCTAAGTCTAATTCCTAAATAATGAGTCAAATTCGATAGGAAAAGACTCGTCACAGGAGGGCCTTAATTTATCCCCCATCAATGACATGAAACGGGTAAAAAGGTTTAAAGTAGATCATAGTAACAGAAGGCCACAATGATCATGGCTTCCAAGAGAACAATGCTCCGGAAGGACACCATGTCAAGGGACAAAACTCGGTCATGGCTTCCAATAGATCTTCACTGGACGGAAGAAATACACTCTGTAAGGAAGACATGTCGAGGGTTGTTACAGTGGTAAGGAGATCAGGCTCTAAAATCCATATCGAAGAGATCACCATGTCAACTACCAGATCTAAGTCATAAGAAATTGAGCTTATAGTGAGAGGCTCATTTTCATCGGCAACTGAAGGCATGGGATACAATGCCACATAATTGACCTGTGGAAGGGGC
>SNQJ01S0141491.1:19584-53177 GCA_010110895.2 Picea sitchensis | reverse complement strand
GAAGGGTTCTACAGTGGAGAAGAAGAAGAGTTGTTAAACGAGGAACATTCAAAGTCCACTAGGGAAGAGGAAGGGAAGACTGAAGAACCTCGCCGAGAAGAGTCAAAAACTTCAAGAACTGCGCCAACTGTTGAAGTAAATACTATTACTCCTATTTTTTTAGCAGCGTTAAGTAACTAGAGTAGTGAGAGTTACCAGATCACTCAGAGCACTATTACCAGCAGTTCAGTACATAATCAGTAAAGAAACCTAGGAATATATATGGCAGATTATATGAGGCTACCTATCTTTAAGGGAGATGGATCTGAATATCCTGATCAGCACTGGTTTTTATGTGAATATGTATGGAGTATTAAGAATGTCACTGATGAAGCAGTTAAAAGGGTTCAGTTTAGTACTACCCTAAGAGATTGTTTACTGATTTGGTACATGAAATTTGTCCAAGGAATTGAACAGCCTAAATCATTGAATGAGATCAAGAATGCGTTGAGTGCAGAATTCAAGAAACCCAAGTCGAAGTCACAGTGCATTACAGAACTGAAAGAAATCAAGCAGAGAGTAGTTGAACATGTTTGGGAGTTTGATCAAAGGTTTAAGACCTTAATAGACCGGTTGAGTTTTCAGATCCCAAATGAGTAGAACAAGGAATCATTCAATGTTTCCCTCCTACCACACATCAGAGTCCCTCTGATGTAATAGAAGATCGCTTCGCAGGCTAAGGCATTGGAGATCGCCATGAAATTAGAATTAGCCCCTATGGGAGAATCCATCTCAGGTATGAGTCAAATTTTGAGTTAGCTAACTAGCTTATCTCTACAGGTCAAAGATATGAAGAAATACAAGGGAAAAGATAAAAGAGAAGATATTTGGTGTATCATATGCAAATCAGAAGGCCATGATAAGGAGAATTGTCCCATATTTAATGAATACTTGGCTTCTGGAGCTTCGATCCCCTTGAAGCAGGTTACTCTACCTTGGTGCGAGGTATGTAGAAATAGACATCGCCCTGGTGAAAGTTATTACATGCAAAAATATGTTCAGACACCTACAAATTTTTATTGCACATTCCGTAAATCTATGGGGCATGTTGAGAAATATTGTAGGGCTTATGATCTCTTTCATGAAAGATCAAGAGACACATATCGAATTCAAGGTGGGGTATAGCAGGAAGGAACTTCTACGCAGTTTAACTCTCCAGGAAGAGGAAACTTCAACCCTCGTGGTGGATTTAGAGGAAGGGGACGAGGTGGAAGCATGGGTCAAGATAGAGGTCATATCATTTGTTAGAACTACGCACAGCCAGGACACTTGGCAAGGGACTGTCAGAACCCTTGTACCACTTGCAGCTACTGCAACTCATTTGAACATGCCATTGAATATTGTCATGTGTTTTTAGCCAAAATTTAGTAGAGACGAGGAGGAAACCAGCAAGTACAACTCATCTTAGCAGAACCTCACGAAGAGGGTCCTAGAGTCGTTGTTATCACTAGAGGAGTTGTTTTTATAGGAGAAGACAGAGTGACCCTAGGGAAGACCACAGAAGAATCAAGGGTCAGAAGAGCTGCAAATATTACACAAGAGTTCGATCCCAGGAAAGAAAAGAAAACATGTGAAGAGGCAAGAAAAAAAATTGTAAAAGATGCTTCTTCATCAAGGACACAACCAGAAGTGAGAAAATGTGGAATTTCTTTGTCATTTGATCAGTCTGCATCACCTGGAGAAGGAAAAGAGGTAAGCAAGCTTGTTAGTTTCTTATATATGTTCATTGTTTTGATTAAGGATGAAAGAGCCATACAAGAACTACAACAATTGATCCGACAGTATGAAACAGGGAAGGTAGACCCTCTGCTGAATAGAGAAGTACATCAAGTATCCAAAAAGAGAAGGACAAATAAGGAACTACACCTTAATGCTCAGATTGGGGGCTATGATATAGATTATGTGGTCCTCAACTTAGGGTTAGAATTCAATATTATGACGAAGAAGACCTAGGCACTAAAAGGAAAACCTAAGTTGATTTACTCCCCTATCAGGCTCAGGATGGCTAATCAACAGGCAGTAATCCCCTTTGGAAGACTGGAGCATGTCCCTGTGGACATCGATGGGGTAATGACATTTGTGGATTTCGAGGTGATTAAGATAGTTGATGATAGTTGCCCTTATCCTGTGTTGATAGAAATTGATTGGGCTTTGATAATTCTATTGTGGTTGGCTTGAAGAAAAGAAGAATGGCATTTGAAGGTGATGTCCTTAGGTTCATTGCACATCTTGAGCCTGATGAAGGTCGCAGATATACAGAACCCATTAGTGAAGAAGACCATGCTTATGAGCTTGAGAATATATATAAATTGATAGCAACACAACAAGATTACATTAATCCTACAGTAGATGGGAATTTAAGCTGGTGAAGTGACAGCGCATGTTCATCAGATTCATAAGAAGCACTAGAGAACTGGCAGAAAAAAATGTATGAAGTTTCTGCATGAAGATGTGATAGATTGACCAGGGAAGTTCGTTGGATCGGAAGAGAAGTAAGTAATCTACCCACCTTTGACGGTCTAAATAATCTAGAATATTTCTTGTTGGAATTTGAAGAAATTGTATCAGCACAGCAAAGGTTGTTGGCACGGGATGAAGCCCTGAAAGAAACTCCAGAAATATGGTTGGGAACACATAAGAATAACATCGTGGACTGGGTGCAATGTTGCACTTTGATGACAGTGTGCATTTCAGACAAAGTAGAAGGGTGTGAGGTTAGATACACAGGTCAGAGTTGTCTGAAGAACCAAGTGCGAAGTTGTGAGGAGGCCTGGAGCATCATTCCTCAAGAGAAGTGGGTGCATAAATTCATTAACACTTTGGATACAATGCCTATTAATTGGNTAGAAGGGTGTGAGGTTAGATACACAGGTCAGAGTTGTCTGAAGAACCAAGTGCGAAGTTGTGAGGAGGCCTGGAGCATCATTCCTCAAGAGAAGTGGGTGCATAAATTCATTAACACTTTGGATACAATGCCTATTAATTGGTATCTGCAAGCAGAACTATGCCTCACCACTACAGATTGGCAAGGTGTGACTCATAATTTTGTAGCCACATTTTATTTGAAAGTCAGTACCCTATAGTAGATCAATCTTTACAAGTTGTAAGATAGAAATTATTTGAGGAGGCACCTAACCTCCCTCTGGAGCAAGAAGAGGATGAATGGGTTGCACCTCTTCAGAAATTGCAAGGTTGTTACAATATTAATGTTAATCAAGACGATGATCCTAGGAATGTGAACATCACAAAAACAGAAGGATAGAGAGACATAGAAGGAACAGGACTCGAACAACATTTTATTGGACATCCAATCAAAATCAATAAATTTAACATTGGAACAGAGCAATCCCCCAAGCTTGCTAATGTTGGAGATTATTGGGATGATGCCACTATTCACAAGATCATAGAATTACTGCATGAATATTAGGACTTGTTTCCAACCAAGTTAATTGATATGAAGGGAATTAAAGGTCCCATGGGAGAGATGAAGATCCCATTGAAACCAAATGCAAGGCCAGTCAAGCAGAGACCCTAGAGATTGAATCCCAAATATAAGGAGAAAGTCAAGATTGAGCTAGACAGAATGTTGGAAGCAGGAATCATAGAACTTGTTGAAGAGTCAGAATGGATTATCCCTATGGTGGTTCAAGATAAGAAAACAGGAGAGATCAGAATCTCTGTAGACTTGAGGAAACTAAATGATGCATGTTTACATTATCCATTCCCTACACCATTTACTGATGAAGTGTTAGATAATGTGAGAGGACGGGAATTTTACTCCTTCACCAATGGATTTTCAAGGTATCACTAGATCAGGATTGCCAAGGAAGATCGCCATAAGACCAAATTTGCAACAGAATGGGGTTCCTACCAGTACATAGTGATTCCTTTCGGATTGAAGAATGCACCAACCATCTTTTCTAGGGTGGTGGTCAAAGCATTCAAGGAGTTTCTACATAAATTCTTGGAATCATATTTTGATGATTAGACTTTTTTTAGCTTATTCCAAAATCATATTGAATGTTTAAGACTAATGTCTGATAAGTGAAGGCAATGTCGGATTTCCCTGAACCTGAAGAAGTGCATCTTCTATTCACCCTTTCGTGTGTTGATCGGCCATATTGTGTGTAAGTAGGGGTTGTTGGTAGATCCGTCCAAGATATCCATTATTGTTGATATACCCCCTCTTACTTCAGTTAGATAGTTGTGCACTGTGCTGGGACATACTGGATACTATAGAAAGTTCATTAAGGGATATGCACAGATTACAGCACCCGTGGAGAAAATTTTGAAGAAATATTGTCAGTTTCAATGGACAGAAGAATGCCAGCAGAGCTTCAACACAATAAAACATAAAATGGTCACTGCACCCATTTTGGCTTTCCCAGATTGGAGTAAGTAATTTCATGTGCATGTCGATGCATCCTCTATTGAATTAGGAGCAGTGCTAGCACAACCAGGAGCAGGAGATATTGATCATCTATTATCCTTTGCTAGCAGGAAGATCTCTACAGCTAAGATAAATTATACTACAACTGAAAGAGAAGGTTTAGCCATGGTGTATGCACTACAAAAATTTCATCACTACTTGTTGGGAGGACACTTCAAGATGTTCATTGATCACTCTATGTTGAAATAACTAATCAACAAGCCAGTGTTGGGGGGAAGAATATGCATATGGCTACTTCTATTCCAAGAATATGATTTTGAGATTATGGTCAAGGCAAGGAGAATGAACAATGGACTTGATCACTTGTCCAGATTAGATCATGGAGAAGAACCTACTAGTGTGGAGGATACACTGCCAGATGCACAGTTGTTGGCCATCAGGAAGGTCGATGATCAGTTCGCCAAGATAGCTCAGTTATTGTCAACAGGAATGGCACCTCACGAATATACAGTCCCTCAGAAAAAATAGCTAGTAGTTCGTGTTGCAGATTTTTCACTTATAGTTGGACAGCTATATAAGATGGGACCTGAGGAGATGTGTTATGGAGGCAGAAAGACAGCTAATTTTGGCAGAAGCACATGAGGGCATCGCATGAGGACACTATGTAGATAAATAAATAGCGCATAAGATTCTCAGAGCTGGCCTCTAGTGGCCCACTTCACACAAAGACGCTAACGAATACTACAGAGCCTACGATGTATGCCAAAGAGTTGGGAAACCTTCCAGAAGAGATGAGATGCCTTTAGCACCCCATATAACCTTACAAGCATTTGAGAAATGGGCCATTGATTTCGTAGGACCTATCAACCCACCAGGAAATAACATAGGAGCTTGATGTATAATCACTGCGACAGAGTATTTGACAAGATGGGCAGAAGCAAGAGCAGTCAAGGACTGTAGTGCGGCTATAGTTGTGTGATTCATATTTGATGATATCATAACCAAGTTTGGATGCCGAAATATCCTTATGAGTGATCAAGGCACACATTTTATTAATAAGACCATTGAAGCCTTGACTCAGGAATTTGAAGTTCATCATTAGAAGATCACCCCATACCACCCATAGGTGAATGGTATAGTCGAAGCATTCAATAAGATCTTGGAGATAGTGCTGACAAATATTTGCAGTGTAAACAGGGATGATTGGGATTTGAGAGTACCCACAGTATTATGGGCCTATAGAACCACTTACAAGAAGCTGACAATGCAGACTCCCTTTAAGTTGTTCTATGGCCTAGAAGTAGTTTTACTTATAGAATACTTGGTTCCTATTCTAAGAATTGTAGCCTTTACAAATATGGATGGCACTGGTGATGTTAAAGAAAGGCTCGCGTAGTTGGTTGAATTGGAGGAAGATAGTTTTATTGCAGGGTTTCATCAGCAAGTACAAAAGGAATGAGAGAAGGCTTACCATGACAAACACATCAAGAAGAAATCATTTCAGCAAGGAGATCTAGTATTGGTTTATGACAGCAAATTCATGAAGCATCTAAGGAAGTTCAGGACACATTGGTTTGGGCCATATGAGGTTGCCTATGTCACGGAAGGAGGAGTTGCACAGTTGAAGACTTTGAATGGAGAATGGAAGGAAGCTTTAGTGAATGGGAACCGGTTGAAATTGTACTATGACAACTAGCTGCCTCGAAACTCTCAGTAAGATCAGAAGGAGAAGCGTATAGGTACAAGGTGAAATTGAAACTGAGTACTAGACACAGAAAAGACAGTCAGCACATAGTGGGGAAGGATAGAGCAGAAAGCACAGGCTGCTCCGCATAGTCTGAAGTCGAAGAAAAATAGAATGTTCAGACCTGAAGTGCCTTGGGACGAGTCACGAGTGTTGGGGGCCTGTTGTCCCTTGGTTATGGATTAAGAAATAAAGCAAAGAAAAAGGAAAAGAAAATATGAAATGTGAACCGCGCGAAGTACATTGAATGAGATTGGTTTGAAGTTATTAAAGAAGCAGAAAAGAAGGAGTGAAGCAAGGGAAAGCTAGTCATGAACGAGAAGATTGAGTATGACAAATCATCAAGGAAGATGGATCGTGGAAAACTCAGCAAGCGGAAGAATATGTCAATGAGTTCTTTGGAGCACTTTGCAGGAAAGAAGGAAAGATGGGTTGAAGAAGCCTAAAAAACATGGGTCAAAGAGAACCTAGGGTTTTGTATCTAGGGTTTTGACATCTAGACTTTGTCATGTCATGTATAAATAAAGGTCTAGAGGAGCTGGGATGGGTTCATTCAGAGTTGGTTGTTCGTCATTGGTTGTTTTTGTTGTTCATTTTATATTGTGCGAGAGAGAAGTGTTGTGTGTGAGATCCTTCTGGTATTGTAAGATATTCAATTGGGTGTGAAGATCAACCCTACAGCTGGGTGCGTAGGGAGGGGAGTGAAGAAGAGAAAGAGAGAGAGATTTGTAAGCTAAGAGTGTAGATAGAACTGTATGCTTTCATATAATATCAAGAAACACAGTTATGTGGATGTAGCCCTAGGGAGAGGGTGAACCACGTATATTTTGAGTCTCTATGGTTGATGTTGTGCTCTTTTACCTTCTGTTATTCTGTCATTGTATTATTATGTTAGATATAGAATATAACTATGCAAAATAGGTTTATGCTTGGTAAGAGTAACTAGGTTGCAATGTGTTGTTGCCTTGGATCCACTTGCATTTCCTCTAGTTGTAGACACTTGTGTCCTGCAACCCCCTATAGCTACTTCAGGTGAGACTGCATCTATTTCATAGATGTTACCGAAAGGGCCGGTAGTTAGGGCTTGTTGGTGCGCTTTTAGAGTTGAACCCTGGGTCTACCCCTGTGTCAACAAAAACTCATAAGAATGGATTAGTTTCCACTTGAGATGCCATTGAAAATATAGCACCATATCAATCTAACTTTGTGGTGGCAGTTTACTTGCATTATAAATTGGAAAGCTATCTATGATCTCTCTACGTAAGAAGAGGAAAGTGTTCATTGAGAATTTAAATAACTTACAGTGTTTTTTGTGACTACTCGAAATGTGAATGTTACTACTCAAATTGCACTTGATCCCATTGCAATACCATTAAAAAATGATACCCAAATCAAACATACAAAATTTTGCATGTAATTAATTAAATAGAAACATAACAATTAGATGAAGAAATATTTCATTTACTTTTGTCAAACTAGTTGGGGCAAGATAGCATGTGTTGGAAAGACAGTTCAAAGAATGAATAATTAGGGTGTGCGCAAAAGCAGGAAGCAAAGTAGTTAGGAATCAAAAATTAGGTAGATGCACAAAAGCAGGAAGAACAATAGTCGAGAATGTAAAAGTAGCATGCAGGCGCAAAGATAGGAAAATCATGCCCAAACAATGAGTTGTCATAAGCTGTAATCATGAGTTGTAATAGGGTTTTGAGCTCTAAATTATAAGTATAAATATGTAATAGGTTGGGAATAATGGGTTTTGCTAAGAGAGTAAGAGAATAGGTTGTTGATGTTGAGCGAATAGGAGACTGAAAGTTGTTGCTAATAAGATAATAGACTAAGAATGACAGAAAGTCTATGTATGAGGGTTTAGGGAGGGTTTGCAGAGAGAGGATTTCACTACAGAATGGCTAGGAAGAATGGAGAAGTGCATCATGATGTATTTTTTGTAATTGCAATGCGCAAGCCTGAGATGATTACACAAAGAATAATAAAGAATCCAGTAGTTCTGTATGTAGCCCATGGATTGGGTGAACCACATTAAAACTATGTGTATGAATGTATGTTTATGTGTTTAATCATGGATCTTTTATTTATGCATAATTAGATCTAGATATGTTTATTAGTTGATTGATGCAAAATAAATATGAATGTTATAGTGAATAGTTTATGTTTAAATCTATGTCACATTTGTTAACGCTCTGTAATTTTCCCAAGGTTGTGGAGGCAGTCACAAAGGTAACCTCAAACCACTTCGAGTCTTGGATCTAGCCCTCCAAGACTCACAGAGGGATCTCTCTTTTCGATTTAACTTGGTTTGGAATAGAATAGATATCAGGCTAGCTATGAAAGTGTGGGGTTGGGGTTTTTAAATGGTTTTTTTGGAACAGCAAGGAGGGCCATTGGGCAAATGGGGTCTGCGCTTAAATATGTGGTTCATTCTCAGATCTAGACAAAGCTCTTATACAGGGCAAGGTAGTGGAAAAGTTGGATCGAATTTAATTTTTCATAGTGTTGATTTGAGGAAGAACTAGGGGAGGAAAAAATCCAAGCAGAGGAGCAACTAAGAATTCCTTAACTGAGATTTTTGGAAGAGAAACATAAAGACTATCACAAGGTTAGATGCAGAGTATTTTGCCAATAAATTTTTCTCTGTCACTATCTTCTGACAGTAAGAATTGAAAACAAGTTAAAGATGACAGGAAAAATACATGACAGAGAAAAGAAAAATCCACCAACACCTCCGCACAAGAATCCTATAAAAAACATGTCTATTACTAATCAATCATTTCATGATTACAGAAAAGTTTTTCTGGAATGGCAAAGCCCACTATCAAGCCCACAGAACCTCACAGGTCCAACCCTTTTACATTAAAATCCTCTCAAATAAATAGGGGAGATCCCCCAACAAGTTTCGGAAGTCGGTTTAATCACCTCGACCAAAAATAGCCACAAATCCCCCAAATTCTGGAACTGTCCGCCATGAAAATTGGACCGGTTTTCTGCGAAAAAGGGGTCTAAACAGACGTGTGGTTATCTTCAACGATGACACCTGGGTAAAAAATGAAGTATATTATTGTATATGGGCATGTGCTGGACAAAAACCTCCTTCGGTTTCGCCAAATTCGCCTCTAGATGGCCGTAACAACTCCTGCAAGATCGGGACTGTAACAGATAAACCGAAAATGAGAAAAAAGAGGCTGAAAGACAGCTTCGATTATCTCTTCTCGTGGCACCTGTGAAAAAACTGAGAGAGGTTTTTTTTCTTCATCCCATTATGGAGAAAAACCTCTCTCGGTTTCTAAAAATTCGTTTTTTTTTGCCCAGAAACTGCCTCGGACGAACACATGTTGAACATGCAAAAAATTGTGAAAAATGGGAAAAGTGGTTTTAATTTCGGGAAAGCGGTATTCCGGACCCCCCTGAGGTGGTAAGTGGTTTTTTTGGGGGGGGAGGGTCCACTGGTATGGGATGCTAACATGTGGATGGGGGGTGGTATTGAAAACTACCTCAATCCAGACCCCCCCCTCTCGTTAAAGTCCGGATGGTGAGGGGGGGTCCGGAAAGTTTTATGTCTGTTTGATTTGGTTTAATATGAATGGACAGGACGTGATATATGAGTGATGTGCGTTGAGGTAGGGGGTGGGGTAGACTTAGGATAATTTACTTTTATGTTTCTGTTTTTTGATATTATTTTAATATAATTTGTATTATATTTAATATGTTTTGTTTGTTTTTTACGTTTTGTTTTTTATGTTTTGTTTTATATGTTTTTATTTTGTATTATATTGTTTTATATATTATTTGTTTTGTATTGTTTAATATTTTATATTTTCCTTTTTATATATGTTTTATTTAATGTTTTATTTGTATTATTTTTTAATTAATTAAATTCTAATCTAATTACTAACTTAGATTTTTTAACTTAATTAATAATTAATTAATTAATAATTAATTGATTATTAACTAATTATTTATTAATTAATTTAACCTATCCTAACTATACTAACATTACTTATTTAATCTAATTAACTTTATTGTTATTTTTTTTCATCCTAAGTCTCATTATTCATGGATGGGTGACGGGCGAGAGGTAGTCAATGGTGCAACAGCGTAAGGGAGTGAGGGCGCAGTGTGGATGAAGGAGGTAGCAGAGTGATGGGGGATCGAGTGAAAAGAATGGAGGGAAGAAACGGGATCAACCGAGCCAAACTTCTTCATCACGATAGAAACGCCAAATCAACAGTCGAAGAATCGAGTTGCCTATAATTATCGGACCCCAACATAGGCTCCACCTGGGGATGGCAACTACTTTCAGGAGGTGTCAAGAACCATGGACCTGTGAATCATGCAGACCGGTGCTTTATCCATTGGGCTGGTCCCAAAACCTTATTCTGTAACTTGTACCTGTTTTGATCTTGCAACTGAAAACAAATTAAAATAAACACTGCTGAAAAAGAGATGCTCGGAATGTTGAACTTATTCATTTTTTCCTACCTACCCTACTGCACTCATTGCTCATCTAGGTAATGGAAAAATGCCAATGGAGCCAATCCAGCAGTTGATTTAGTGGCTCTGTTCTTTCACTGCCTATGATGAAACTCAGAAATAAGTCTGTTACTCGTGCTTGAGAGTAATTTCCAACCTGCTTTCCCTTACATAATATTTGATAAACCCGAACAATAGGAAAAACACTGGCAATGGAAAAATATCCTGTATTAAAAAATTTCTCCATATATGTATTTACAGGATCAATATAGGTTTGGCCCATCTTTTGATTTTCAACTTCAAACAACTCATCATCAAAACTCGATTTTTCACCTATGCATTTTGTGTCTTTCAACACTTTTTTATATGACTGTGGATGCTCTGATGGTTTGTGAAATGATGCCTTTGTTGCACCAGACAGTGAGGTAGACTGTTTGAACATATCCATATCATAACAATGTTTTAATTCATTTGGAGTAAATGAAACGAAACTTTGAAAACACACATCATCCACAATATCCGCTATAGGGTCATAAAATGTTTTGGATGGTGGTGATATTGGCCCTCCTGGTACTTCATGGTTGACACTGTGATTTTCAACCGGAATTCGACCAAGATTCCCTCTTACAATTTGAACAGAAAAAGGACACAGTGGCAATGAATCACAATGGATCAGCTCATTATCTGTTTTAGACTTTAATCTTTCATCAGGAATCTGAAAATCAAAGTAGGGCAAGTGCTGCGATTCTGGGTTTAGAACAGCGTCCACATCAACACTAGCATCTTCACCTAGTTGATCAGAACATTCTCCCTTTCTACCATTGACAACTTGTTTACAATTTCCTCTCAAAAATTGAAAAGAAGAGAAACATAAGGGCAAAGATTTTTCCCTTACTCTGAAATTTTCAACATAAGGGCAAAGATTTTCCCTTACTCTAAAATTTCCTGCATTTTCCTCATCACTGTCATACGGCCAGTAAGGGTTGATTGTCATTTCTGAATTGTAAATGACCTTTTTCCTCCCATTCATATGTGGCTGATTTCTTTAAACAATCCACATCTATTTCAACCTCATTTTCATCATCGCATCGACTACACTTGAATCCGACACTCCAAGTAAGGAATGTCATCAAACATGCACAGCATATCAGCTGGTTGTTCCTCTGCAGTTGAGATGGAGCTTCATCTTTGACTCCGTGGTTTTGAATTGAATACAGAAAGAATTATTATCCAAACCATGGTACCAAGGATGAACAAAGAAAATGTTTGGAAACAATGACCTTTTCTTCCTCTAAGATCAATGGAACATGACGTCTTTGAACAACAAGTTCCTCTCTCCCATTGATCCTCTCAGATCATCTCCTCCATGGCATCGCTAAAATATCCAGCTTTAGCTTCGATGACTTCAATGGGCCTTTTTTTTGTCCTTTAACTTTGACCTTTTGATCGCAAGTTGGTCTCCACATCAAATACAATGCTCTGTATTTCTTCAAGGCTTGCAGTGTCTCTTTTTCTTAACTGTAATGTCATTTCTGGATCAAAGGTTTCTGGGAAATGCAATTTAGTTAAACCAGGACATGGCCTTACATCCACAGGTATCGAATGATACACATCATTGAATCAGGTTGAGAACTGTTGTAATCGCTCTTCGTAAATTTAACCTTGTACAATATCTATCGCAAACAGATATTCTATAAAAGAACAGAGAAGATACAATGGTAAATACAAATATTGCTAATAAAGATTTTTCACCTCGAAACCCAAACTGAAAAACCAACATATATTATATTAATATTGTGTTACATTGTTTACAATACAATATACATATAGGGTTACCAAATTCAAAAACCCTAACCCAATGACCTCGATTAGTCCAAAACCCTAATTCCTTAACCGAATAGAAAACCATCGGCAAAAAAAACCATGTGCTGAAAACCACCTAATATCATGGTCCCGGAAATAAGGTCGTCCCTGAATATGTCTATCACATAATATGTCGGCCCGAACGCTAAAATATGCTCCACCAAAATTTCACTGGACCAAGGGGTTCCACTCTCACGCCCAAGACAAAGAAGAATATAAGACATACCCAACACCCCGGCTCTCTCTTCAAGTGGTCATACTCTTCTAGGATGAGGAAAACATTTCCCATGATCACCCAATCTATCTAAGAACACTCAGATGAACTAATAAAATTGGATGTCATAAATGGCGATTTCTAAACCAATTTTAACCTTTTACCTCGAAAGACGTGGCTTAACATCCCCGACACAGACATCATCATATCTCATAAAGGTCAAGGAAATCCTCAAGGTTTTGAATATGCGCTATAGCACAGGATCTTCTCCCATTTTCTCTCCATCAAACCTAGGCGCATTTTCATTGATGTAATTGACAGGGAGGTCATGGAGAAAATGAGGTAAATCTAGAGGCTTGTATCCACCGGGAATTTCGCAGCTAATGTGAGATTTGGCAAGAGGCTTACAACCATCTAGAGTTTTTGTAAGAGTAGGAGATAAAGCAGAGGCTTATGTCTCACTAGGGTTTCTACTGGTGCATCTGGGATGTGCACAGTGTATGAGTATGTACATAATCCACAATTTGGGGTTTAATCTCTTGAGGTTGTTCAGGTTGAAAATGATCATCCGGAATTTCAACAATATACTCTAGACCTTGATCATGATAAGAGAGAAAGTACTTGCATAGAAAACCAAAGATGTCTTGAATGCAATTTGAGCTTGAGTACCGGTCTTTCTAGGCTGCTTGGACAAGCTTTAGATTCTTCCTCCAGTGGAATCTTTGAAGCTGGTAATCGCCTGAAGTTCGATTGGAGTCGCTAGGTGATTGATCTCAGCTTTCTTGTGTCTGTTCATTGTCCACCATTAGTGATCATATATAGAGCTTTGAAGTGTACTACTACTGGGAACTTTGTCCCCAATATGGTTGCTATAAATGCTAACACTGTAATTCTCCTACATGGAGGCCACAGAGGTAACTCGAACCACTTCGAAGTCTTGGATCTAGCCCTCCAAGACTCACATGAGGGGATTCTTCGATTTAACTTATTTGAATAGAATATATCGTGCTAGTTATGAAGAATATGGGTTGGGGCTTTTAAATGGTTGTTTTGGAACAAGAAGGAGGGCCATTGGGCAAATGGGTCTATGCTTAAATATGTGATTCATTCTCAAATCTAGACAAAGCTCTTATACAGGGAAAGATAGTGGAAAAGTTGGATCGAATTTAAGTTTTCATGGTGTTGATTTGAGGAAGAACTAGGGAGGAAAAAGAAAAGCAAAGGAGCAGCTAAGAATTCCTTAACTGAGTTTTTTGGAAGAGAAACATAAAGACTATCACAAGGTCATATGCAGAGTATTTTGCCAATAAATTCTTCTCTGTCACTATCTTCTAATATTAAGAATTGAAAACAAGTGAAAGATGATAGGAAAAATACATGACAGAGAAAATAAAACACCACCAACACCTCCGCACAAGAATCCTGTAAAAACATGTCTATTACTAATCAATCATTTCACGATTACAGAAAAGATTTTCTAGAATAGCAGCTCAATTGCCAAGCCCACGTAACCTCACGTGTGTCCAACCCTTTACATTAAAATCCTCTCAAATAAATAGGAGATATCCCCCAAAAAGTTGTGTAAGTCATATTTAACCACCTCTGCCAAAAAACGCCTACTCTAATCCCTCAAATTCGAACTGTCCAGCCATGAAAATTGGAATTCGCTTCTCATGAAAAAGGGGTCCCAATGTATGTTTCTTTTCAACGATGACACTGGAAAAACTCAAGGATTTTATTTTATATGTATGCTTTATGGAAAAACTCCTCCTTCGGTTTCACCAAATTCACCTCCAAATTCGGTCATAACATCTCCGCACAAGACGGACTCCATCGTATAACCGAAATGCAAAAAAGAGGCCGAAGACAGCCTTCGACCATGGAACTGTCTAAGAGAGGTTTTTGTTCTTCATCCCTGCTATGGATAAAAACCTCTCGAAGTTCTGTGGCTCCGTTTTTTTTTCCCCAGAACCTTCTGGACGAACACATGATGAACAGGGAAAAAATTGTGAAAAATGAGAGAAAGTGGTTTTAATTTCTGAAAGCGCAGATTCGGACCCCCGAGGTGATAAGCTGCTTCTTTTGGGGTCCACTGAATGGATGTTGACACGCGGATGGGGTGGTATTGAATCCACTATCCCCTGACCCTCCCTCAAGTAAAGTCCCATGGTGAGGGGGGTCTCGGAAAGTTTTATGTCCGCTTGATTTATTTATGAATGGACTCGACGGATATACATATGATGTGCATTGAGGTAGGGGGTGGGGTAGACTTAGGATAGTTTACTTTTGTTTTTGTTTTTGATATTATTCTTAATATAATTTGTATTATATTTAATATGTTTTGTTTGTTTTTATGTTTTGTTTTATATGTTTTCATTTTGTATTATATTGTTTTATATATTATTTGTTTTGTATTGTTTAACATTTTATATTTTGCTTTTTATATATGTTTTATTTAATGTTTTATTTGTATTATTTTTTTAATTAATTAAATTTAACCTAATTACTAACTTTGATTTTTTAACTTAATTAATAATTAATTGATTATTAACCACTATTTATTAATTAATTTAACCTATCCTAACTATACCGACATTACTTATTTAATATAATTAACTTTTATTGTTATTTTGTTCATCCCAAGTCTCATTATTCATGGATGGATGGGTGACTCAAGCAGAGGTAGCCAATGGTGCAACAGACAAGGGAGTGAGGGCTAAAGATGGATGAAGGAGGTAGCAGGGTGATGGGGGATCGAAAGTGAAAAGAATGGAGGGAAGAAACCGGGATCAACCGAATGCACTCGGTCATCACGATAGAAACGCTTCAAATCAACAAATAAGAATCGAAGCTGCCTATAATTATATAGGACCCCAACAACATTGATGTTGTATAATTAAATTTTACTAATTAATCAAGGGAAAAGGGAAAAAGAATATGATGCACAAGGAATATAAGTAGGAATGAACATGTTAATGGCCTCACATCCCCTCGCCCCGCAAACTTGGTTCTTTCCATCCCCACAGATGCATCGTGTGAGACTTCATCTGTGCAAGCAGGGGATGCTGAAAGGGTTGGTGTCTGCTGTGGTTTTGTGGGTTAGATAACTTGAACCTAGGGTCTTGAAAACCGTTACCAACAAAATGGTTATGTTGTTGGGACCCGTATCATTTGATTGAGGGAATGTTTTGGAGGTCAACTAAGAAAGAGATCATCGAAGGGATAGAAAGGAAGGAACAAGAATTTTCCCAAAGAGAGAATAGAAACCATCGGATGAGCGATGAGAAATGGATGTAAAGGTATTTGTACACAGATATGCATGACATTTTCTTTGTTGAATTTCCACCATCTTAACCGAAAGGGTTGAAATATTATTGGAGAATATTGGAAGGTACCAAACTACAACATCGAGGAATTCGACTCCTGAGTTGGTAAGACAATTGAATTTTTGTAAGTAATAAGACTTCCAGACGCCCATGCCATTGATTTCTAGTTGAACAATAAATTGGGAGGTTATATTACGGAATTTACAATAGATTGTACGGAGTCATATAGTGTTGCAGAGAGGGATTTCTTTAAGAGTCCATGCAGAATATTTATGAAATCATTGGGTACATTGATAAAGATGTTGTTGTGTGAAAAGTCTGTGATGACTATGGAGTCTGATTCCTAAGGGGATTCGCACAGATAGGGGAAATGTGGAATGACCAGAGGATATTTTGAATGTAGGAAAGAAGGGAAGGGAGGGACTAAGGATGCAGAATGAAGAAGTTTTATCGTAAGATCTAAGACGAAGTTTGGAGTAACAAGAATGGAGGAAGGTACAAAAGGTTGAAGACTGGAGTTGATAAAGGAGAGTCACATAGTGAGTTTGAGGGGAGAGAACCTCGCGACAATAGTCCATACCATAAAAATACAACACGAAGGAGAGGAAGATATGATTTAGATATAGTGTCGATTCCATGACCCTGTGTGCCTCATCTAGATCGAAAGTAACCCTGGAGAAAGACATCCAAATGAAAGCATGATCGAAATTGTTGATAGTTGGATGGATGGATAGAGAGGCAAAACATCACTAACCGGAAGGAAGGAAGTTCAATTGAGTGAAGTGGCTTGAAGTGAAGTTGACCCCCACTTAGAACAACTGTCCTAGACATTTGAGGATTTGGTCGTGCTTAATTTATAGTTTGCAAATGAAGACAAATTAGTAGTATCCAGAGAAATGGAAGCAGTGCACCAAGTTAGATTCAACCAGTAGCATCGAGGGGATGTACTACAAAATACAACATGCAGGGATTAGATTTCACCACACTGAGGACTCAAGTTGAGTTCTATGGAGTTGGGTCGGAGGACCTAGAACAATATATATTCAGATAGAAACAATTTCGCTTGTGAAGAACGCACCAGATGAGGTCAGAAATATTGTGCGATGGAAACAAATTTTAGAGGCCACACATTATTCTAGTATATGAAACTGCAGAGTACCACACCTATAGGTCAAGTGAGGACTTTAGAAGAAATTAGACAAGAATTGTTGAAAAAGTTCAAGAATCCAAAATATGAGTCGCAAAGTACATCATAGAATTGAAGGAAATCAAACAAGTACAAAATGAGTCACTTTGGGATTTTGATCAAAGGTTTAAGGATTTGATGGTTAGGTTAAAATTCCAGATCCCTGATCCATAGCACCAAGAATGGTTTATTGCGACTAATGCCACACATTTTTCTGGCCATTGATTCAATGTAAGGTTGCGCCACAAACAAGCTTTGGAGATTATGATGAAGCTAGAAGCATCCACTCTAGGAGATCGTGGGGGGATGGTGCAAGTCCAGAAACAGATATCCTCCTTGAACATTCAATTAGAATAACTAAAAAAAGGGAAGGATAACAAGGAATAAGTTTGATGTACTAAGTGTAGGACTGAAGCCCAACATAAGGAAGAATGCCCCGCAATTGTGTAGTATTTGGAGGCTGGAGCACTAGATCCATTACCAAGAGGCATACTATGAGATATATAAGAAATGGGGACATCATCCATTTGATTGTCCATTACAACAAAAATACCAGAGTATGTGATCTAGATGGATGTCGGTGAACTCCCACCTATTCCAATTGGCCTAATTCTAGTGTACTTTTTTCCTAGTTTTGGTCCTCGACTCTGTTGGGGCCATTTTGAGGCCTAAAACAACATTTTTAGGGCTCACCATAATCAAAATGACCTTGATAGATGGAAGAAAAAATGTTTATTCCTTAGATAAACCTTTCCAATGGGCTAGCGTGCATGCCTAAAAACGTAGGACGATGCAAAATCGCTAATGCACCTCGCAGAAGTTGATGTACCAACTTACCCAAACGTGGGCCCACATGACTCGCACTTCATCTCTAGGTTAGGTTTCTTCGATGTCTAAGGTTTTTACATTCCCGCTATTGTAAAATGCCTCGTGAGCTCCCCACATTGAATCAGCTTCTTCTCGAATGAGTGCAATCATCACATCTCTCTTAGAGATAAATCGCCACCATTCTAGCAAGCTTGTTTCTCACAAGATTTTACGTTTCAAAATTTTATTTCCCCTATTGAATAGAAACCTACCACCGTATATATGTTATTCTATGTTAAGAATGTTTTGATAATACATGTATTCATTTATTTCTACAAATATATTTTGGATCAAGCAGAACGAGCTTATCTCCTTGGTCGTTTTAATGCATGTCCCAATCCAGGTCAAGGTACAAAAGAATTGGCCTCTTGTTTCTCTGAGGACAAAATATCTCGCATACCCAAAACAACCTCTCATGGATGAAGAAAAGAAAGACGACAGGACAAGATATCCTCTAAACATTTCTGGAATCCTCACTTAAATGTAGGAACAAGATGATGGATTGCTTGCATAAATCCCTTCGATGCTACATGTAATGCATCTTCCTCAAATGGAGGCAGCGCATTGCCCCTTCAAGGTATAAATAAACTTTTGATATTCTATATTTGAAGGTCGACAGACACATAGACAAATGATTGAATCTTCTAGAAGGGTATTTTCTCCGCCCATAACTTCTAATAAAGAAAAAGATTACTTTTATACCCTCAAAGTTGTCCCCATGTCAAAGATTGGTGGAAACTTTCAGAGGAAAAGGAAACAAGGAACCCTCATTATTTATAGTCGCACACCTTGGAGTCCTTCATGGATGGTATTAAGGAACAATACAACCCTAACGGAAGTTGGCGGACGAATTGCATTAATAAAATGGACCAAACTAAGGCAAGAAAGAGACCAAGCGGTGCTCGAAGTTCACAAACATCTTCCATACCTTGGCGCACTAAGTCGGGTATCAAATATTCGGAGAAAATATAGTGCTCTGGCATTTGGTGTTTGCTGATACATCCGTTGGGAGTCGGAGTTTCGATTCCATCCTTTACGCCTTCCATCGATATGCCATCAAAATCAAGAAAAAACATTAAAAATAAAAAAAAAAAAAAAAAAAAAAAAAAAAAAAAAAAGCCAAGAAAGGGCAGCCCCAACCCATAGAAAAGGATAGAGAAAATACGCATTTCGTGAAAAACAAGTCTAGGGTCATAAGCAAAGAAGGACACTGAAAGACAAATAAAGATACCGAAGTGGTGTGACTTCCATAAGATCCCGCATAATATTGTTGATTGCCACTCAAGGCCGTTGGTGGCTAAGGTGAAATTCATTGAATCCCATGTATTCCAACTCTTAGTCAGAACTAGAAAGGGGGGGAGATGAATCATTGATGCAAAATCCATTATTATTGTTTCTATCACCAAGCTCTACCGATGAACCAAACGATTCATAGGAAGGTGAGTGCCTTTTCATTCACATATGTAGGTGAAGGTTAATCTGATGCACTTCATCGCTGATAGCGAGCTAGAAAACCTCATCTTAGGGCATAGGCTTGTCGGTGAAACTTGCCCTCCTCGACAACACCACACCCAAGATCCCTACACTATTGGATGGTTCCTCCAAGGAAGTGACATCCACGCCATCCAACAATGTCACCTCCTCGATACAATATCAGCCCCTTCAAAGATGAGGTATTGTGTGATATTTCCTCGGTTGGGTTGTAATGTTCTTTGGTCCAACCATATTTATATAAACTTCATGTTGTATATGAGTTCAGGTCTTCACGTTGTTATTATTACTTTGCACAAGAAATTGTACAGTATACCCAAGGAAGTCCCACCTAATGATATTTCCTCGATCTCCACAAGAAATGCAGTAAAGGTCATCTCGACAGAATTTTGTCTCTTTGTCATTCACTGTGAATGAGAGAGTCATTGTAGCCACATCCGTATCTCTATGGCCTAATCTCCACATAGTAGAAGCAAGTGGAAAAGATCATGAAAGAATACTCCAAATACATCCTCTCCTCACCCACCGTGGTACCAAGATTGTTAGTCAAGGACTTTACTCCATCTGACCCCTAGTGCACCACTCCCAACAGGTCAATATATCACTACTCTCTGTTAAAGAATCAAGAGATCAAGCGACATATCCAAGAACCGCCCACAAAGGGCATATATGTCCCATCTCATCACCTTGTGGGATCCCAATCATGCCGGTACATAAGAAAGATGGCACTTGATGACTCTACATTGATTACCCTACCCAGAATAAAATCACAAATAAACCTGCATCGATTCCCCGGAACCCATCTTAATTCTTGATCAAATCAATGGGTCCAACACTTCCGCTTAGATTGATCTAAAGTTTGGCTACCACCCATCTTGATAGAACAGAGATGTATGGAATACTACCTTCAATTAAAAGGAAGGTATTTTAAATGGTTGGTCATGCCCTTGGTTTAGTGCAAAAAATTCCACCACTTTCAAGGATTATGGACAATATCTATAAACCATTCACCAATACTTTTGTAAAGGTGTATCCGATGACATCCCTCATTTACAACAAGACTTGGGTAAAACACTTGTAGCATATTTAGCAGGTTTTGCACACCCCGCGACAATACCATCTCTAATTTCAACTTGGGAAAATGATCCTTCACCATGGACAATGTATTCATTACCTAGGATACATCGCTGATCGATGGCATACAAGTGAATCTAGCCAAAATCAAAGTCATCTATGACTAGCCAGCCCCAACCAGCCACTCTCACTGAGCTTCAGATATTCTTATGCCTTACCAATTTCTACCATAGATTCATGTTGATTCTCCCATATTGCATGGCCCTCATCCAAGTAAACAAGAGTGGTGGTAAGGAAATTTTAGTGGGTCACTCCAACAACAAGCATTCCATGATTTGAAGCAACATGAAGCTCGCTCCAATACTTTCTACCACCGGACCTCGGGCAGTGAGCCCTTTGAGATCAAGATGCATGCTTCTCGTGACTTTGTCAGGCATCAGTTTCTACTCAACATGACACCCCGGTACCTATAATAATGAGACACCATCAGATGTTTTCCAGATAAAAATTCTTACTTTCATTTCATTAAAGAAATGTACCCACAGGAAATATTTCCTCCATCGACTTTACATTTTTGGGAAGGAGACAGACATCCACGCTGATCATAAGCCACCCAGCTAATGCGCATTAACAAGGAAAATTGCAAAATGATCCCCATCGGCAATCACATACTCTGCGCATTCCACCTCAACATCAAGTATAAAATGGGGCAACCAACCACGCCGCTTATTTCCCTCACAGACCACCAACAAAGACTCACCACTTGCAAGACTCAGGCCATGACACCCCTCAACGGCCCCAAATCATGAGAGATGCATCTAGACTCTTCACCACAACCGACCAAGTGTTGGGCACAAACTTAGTTGTTGTTAATTTCCATATTTAGGATGGGTTGTTGTGTCGTGATGGGCCATATTTGTGTTCCATCAAGAAAGCAAGAAAATTTTATTTGGGAATCCCACTACAAATGGGTGGCAAGAAACTGACGCCGAATACAATGGAAATGTTGCAAAACATTTCTACCGGTCAAAACTTAGATACAAGAGGTCGCTATATAATGTCTGCGACCTTCCTAAGCATGATTTCCAACCATCCACTAAGAAGCAAGTATGTACACTCTTCCTACTCCCCGACAGCATCTTTGGAATCCATCTCAATGGACTACATGTCGAGCTCCCATCCACCGTTTAGAGCAATGACTGTGTTTTTTTTTGTTGTGGATCGCTTTTCTAAGATACATTATAGTCGCTTACAAGAAGAGAATCACAACAGAGGCCAACGCCAAGTTATTCTTTGAATGATTCTCGGTACATTTTGGAATCCCACACACACTTGTTCTATATCGACAGTCAATTTCTCAGCTCATTCTAGTCAAGCCTTTGGTCACCGGCCGGACACCAAGTTCACCAAATCCATGGCCTTCCACTCCCGTGATAGATGGCCAAGCCAAGGTCATAATCGAATGATCATGCATATATTGTGCATGTATAATTTCAATCACCCCTCGCATTATTGGAATGAGAGTCTCCTCTATGCTTAGCATAGCTACAACAACCGCCATGTATAGCTCAACCAGCCACAACCTGTTCCAAGTGGGCTTGGGATTCCAACCATCAGGTCCCATAGATGTACCACTTTCATGTCACCCCAACCGTTCATCTCCGCCCAATTGAAGTTGAAAAGCCACCCAAGCCATTGAGAGGATCCGAGACATCCGCCAACAGGTTCAAGATATCCTATTGAAGTCCAATGACAAGTACAGCAACACGCATGATCAACATCAGGTTCCCCACAAGTTTTAGGTGGGTGATAAAGTTTGGTTGTGAATTTGCAGAAAGAATGCCTTATAGAACCCCATCGAAAGATTTTCCCATTTCGTTATGGGTCATGCACCATCACCAAGTTCATGGGTGATAATACTTGAGCTCAACATTCTTCCTTTCCTTTGGCTTGCACCTGTTCACCATGGATATCCTTCGAATGTATTTCCCACCATTATTGGACACCTCTCGTAGATAGCAAAACATATGACACCAACAGAGCTCAACCCCTACTCCATACAATAGGCATCCAAAGGATCAGATTGTGATAGACAGATCAAGGGAACTTCAGAACAATAGAGGATCCATCTTTATTGATTTGTCAAAGAAGGGCAGCCCCGCACTAAGGCAAGTGGCTCACCTGGGCCACCCAACAAAAATTTCACCTAATCGGGGTACCAAATGAAATGGAGACCATTGCTTCCTAAGGGGAGGATTTATCCAGATGGATTTCAGTGCCCCCCCACCTATTCCAACAGGATCACTTTGGCATTTTCCAGCTTGGGGGCTTTTTCCCTAGTTTCTGTCCCCGAATTTGCTAGGGCTATTTTGAGGCCCCTAAACAACAGTTTTGTAGGGCTCATTTCACAATAAAGAAGAATTTCTTTGATAGATAGAAGCAAAATGTGTAGTCCCCGACATCCTTCCAATGTGATATCTGTATGCCTAAAATGAAGATCGATGCAAAGCTACAACCTCGAGAAGTTGATGTACTATCCTACCCAAATGGGGCCCACGTGGACTTTTGGCCTTCATCTCCTGTGGTTAGGTTTTTGGATGTTCCAGGGTTTTGCATTCCTATTTATTGTAAAAACATATTCAGAGCCTCATTGAATCATATTCTTGCAAATGCGAATAGCCGCCACATCTCTTCTCCTAGATAAGTCATTATTCTAGCGCAAGGTTGTTTCTCACGATTTTACGCTTCAACTTCTATTTCCTATTCAATAGAAACCAATTTTATTGTATATCCTTTCCTGTTAAGCATGTTTTGATAATAATCAGTATTCATTTTGTTCTACAAATATATTCGAGATCAAATAAGGAAATTATTTTGCACTTTTTGCAAGTCAGTATGGCATGAAGAGAAGGATTGTCATGCATCCGATTTGATGAGAGAGAGAGCACTTCGTGATATGCATAGGATTCATGAGGACAATGTTTTGATAGAAGGAGGTGGTCCATACTATAACAATCAGAGGCTTTTACATAGGAAACCAAGGATTATTTGGTAGAGGTCGAGGCAGGGGAAATTTTGGCAAAGGAGGTAGAGGAACACAATATGTTACAATTGTAATCAATCGGGACACTTAGCTCATGACTACCCAAATCCTTTTACATCCTACACATATTGTAGAGCACTAGATCATGCAACAGAAGACTGTCTTCAACCACTTGTGAAGTGGCATACAATAGGGAATCAGAAACATAACCCAAATCATAATGTACGGAAGATATCAGTCAAGAAACACAATGAAGGACATAGAATAACAGTTGTTACGTAGATGAGATAGAAATGTGGGTTGATGTGATGAATGGAGGGAAGCAGGTTGAGCTATGGGTGAGGAAATTAGTAGGAACTATGCCAACATTTGACTCTCAACAATAAAAGGATATGTGGCCTGAGGGAAAGAAAAGAGATACTCAGACCATATTGGGTAGCATCAACATAATATGTGCCTCATGTCTGTGATCATACCTGCACTTAAAAACCACTTCTCAAGGTAAGTATTGTAAGAGAGTTTCTGATAAGTTGTGTATAACTGATAAAACATGAAACTACATTGAATGCATTATGTAAAATGATTTATTATCACACACGAGAAAGGGAAATGTCTAGCACACATAGGGTAGTGAATCAGTTACTACACAAAAAGAGGACCAAAGAAGAATTTAGATTAAGTGCACATATTGGGGAATTTGATGTGGATAATGTTATTTTAGTCTTGGGTTCTAATGTAAATGTGTTACCAAAGCACACATGGGAAATGATGGGGAAACCCAAGTTAATATGGTCTTTTTTTCAGTTGAGGTTGGCAAACTAGCACAAGATAGTACCAATTGGGTGATTGACAGGGGTAGTTGTGAATATATATGGGGTGTGCAGTGTAGCATATTTCTAAGTCATGGATATTGGTGTTATGAGATATTTATCTTGGCTTGAAAGATAAATTCCTAGCACATTTTCAAATATATAATGATTGATTATGAGGATTTTTTACCTGAGTTTTAATGAGCCTTTCAATAACTAGAAATAAAAAATAAGGAGGCATGACTTCATCTACTAAATCCTTTAAAAATATTAGTAAATCAATGGAAGATATAGGATAAAAAAAATTAAATAGGTAAACCAGGCATCTAACAATGATAAATATGATCTACCTCTTTAGAACAATGATATGTGATTTAATCAAATTTGTTGGTTGTGGAGCCTAATTATCTTCCTAATTCATAGGTTTGTTTCAAATGCATGTTTTGACCCCAATCCCTACTGGGAGATGTGGGGATTTCCACATCATTCGCTAGTGTCCATAGGTGGAGACACTTCATTCCCCTGGGCAGAGGGATTCGGGGCAAAGGTCTCCAAGGAACATTGGGAAAAATTGCCATGTAAAATATCATAATTTTGTAGTCAATCTGGACCGCTCATTATGAGGTCACAAATTTGACGACAGAAGTTATTTTAGGTTTTTTCCCTAGAAGGAAACCCTCTTTATGAGGGGAATTGTATTTTGGTTGTTTATTATCACGAATATTGTATTCAGAGAGACACCGTGAGATAAATAAGAGGAAGCTACAAAGATGTGTGTTGTAGGATTGTATCCCTTCATTTTGTTGGATAATAAGGAAGGACTAGAAATTTCTCCATGGACATAACCCATAATTAGGTGCAGCCACGCTATTTGTGTCTCTATTGTATTTTGTATCTTTGTTTTATTTCCACGCTTGCTTTTAATTTTTTCTCCACGATACTATTTTTCTAAACATCCTACATCGGTTTAAAGGTAACTTCTGTGGTGGGAAAAGAGGGTTCTTGGTCTCGAGTGGGGAGCAAATGGAGTGAAGATGGAAAGTTTATGGTCGAAATTTAACACCCAAAACTACTAGTTATGGAAGATATATTTAAAGATTATTTATATCGTAAGGATTTATTCCTAAATACTGGGTGGAATAGTAAATAAGTCAACGGCCATGAAGGATGAAGAATGGGAGGTTCTTGTGACGTAAAGGCACCAGGAACAATACCAATGAACCCGGCATTGTTTGTGGCTTTCAATATTTCAAAAAGAAAGACAATGAAGGAGTTGATGGAATCATTGGCTAAACTTTATGAAAAACCCCTCGTCATCCAATAAGGCATTTCTAATGTAGTTTACTATTTAATATGAAGATGTCGTAAGGTGGTCCGCTAAGTGCATCATTTAAAATGGATTTAATACGCTTACTAATCGGGCTTTAAGTTCGTGAAAGTGAACATTACGATGAGGTCGGCCTTCTAATCCCATGTTCATTACTTCAGAAAGTTGGAAATGGCTTGTCATGGCTTTCGCTGTCGCAAGAACTCATTCTGGTTCAAACACCTAAAATTTGATGATGTTGTTGTTGATGACATCCTTAGCGCAGGGAAATGCTAATTTAAAAATGGCAAAGAGACATCGGGTAGTGTGTTAAACATGGAGAACAAGGAAGACAAAAGGATAGAGGAAAGGGCTCAAGGAAACGAGAATTTAGAAGGGCATATCCAAATCTAGACTAGGAAACATAGAGTGTTGTAATTTTGGGAAGAAAGGACATCCTACAGCACTTAGCCCAAAGAAACAAAGAGGATGAAGAGAAAAATCAAGAAGCAACCTGTAAATTACGTGATGTGTTAAAATATTATTTGATTCTTTCTATAGATAATATTTTGAGTCTTGGGTAGTGGCATTCAGGACTTCTATCGTGCCACACCCCATAGGAAACATTTTCTAGATTATGTTCAAGGTGATTTTGGATGTTCATTTGGGTGATGATGCACCCATGCAAAATTGTTTGAATGGATAAGGTACAAATAAAGAAAAGGAATTGAAACCAAGGGTTGTTGAAAGAGGTGTTATTATGTTCCAGATCTAAGGAATAAATGTAATTTCAATAGGGTAGCTAAGTGTTGTGCTATGGACCCATATTTACATATAGGCATGGAAGGTCACCAAAGGATCACCGGGGATAACAAAGGATAGAAGCCATTGTATTATAAAATCGAAATATTCACTTTCTATATCTTTAGCTTCTATAGGAGTGGATACATCACCGTGGAATCATAGGCTTGGACACAAGGAGTGAGAAGGGGATGTAGATAATTTACAAAGAAATTTTTCTAAATCTTAAACAAAATTGATTTTGACCCCTCAGGAGCACAGGTTTATGGAAAACATAAGAGATTCAGATTTCTTAGAGTCAAAAAGAAAAGAAGTGTGAAATGTTAGAGCTTGTGCATATACATGTATAACGACCGCTCAAGTATCATCTCCTTGGTGGCTCTCATTATTATGTTACTTGTATTGATGATGCAACTAGAAAACTTGGGTTTATTGTGACTGAAAAACATATTTTTGATAATTTTTAAGAAAATGGAAAGCTTTGGTTGAGAATGAGATGTGAAAAAGGTTGAAGTGTCTCGACAGACAATGGAGGTGAATATTGCGCTACAGCCTGATGATTATTATTCATACCCATGGGATTCATAGTGAAAATAGTTCACGCAGAGCATCGTGAAGAAGCTAGCCAAGCATAAAGCGAAATACCGAAAAGCACCAACGACATTTTGAAATGTTTTGAAAAGTTAATGAAGCGGATATTAATGTGATAGTTGGGGAAGTGTACTGCTACTGATATCTTAGATGTGTTGTAAAATGTGATCTTGAGACCGCTTCATCCAGAATGTGAAGGCATTTAAGCGCAATTAATGAAAGTAGGTAGGATTTGAATTCATAGATTAGACAATGAGAGTAGGAGGGAAAAACGGATATAGACACCCCTTACCCTCAGGATCATTGTAACATTATGATCATTAGGAATGTAAGAAGAGAGATTTTTTCATAAGTTGTTGAGTTGTAGCAGAGACTCAGAGAGAAGAACCCATGTACAGGAGCACTTGAGTTAATATATGAAGCTTTGACCCAATTTTCATGGTGTTATGATACTTATTGTTTACATTTGTTGAATGGTATGCCATTGTTTTATTTTCATTTATGCATTTGTTTCAATGTTGTGTTGAATGTGTGATTTCATGTTAAGTATATGAAGTCCGAGAGAGGAGAAGACGAAGTTTCAATTGTTTCTCATCCGAAGAATTCCTGCAAGGAGTGTAGTGGAGTTTTTCTGCAAGGAGTGTGTTGACAGGTTTTTAGAGTTTATCTATGAAATCTTGGGAGAGATACCATTGTTCTCATTTCCCATGGAAGTGTGCGGAGGCATAGAGCCATGCAAGCCGCGGATGTATCGGTTGAAACCTAAAGTTATCAACTGTTGCGAAGGTGGAGGATCACATTGCAAAGAGTGCATGGGGAGTCGCAGGACTCAAATAAAATGTGGGTTATTTGAAAGATTACCGAGTGCAAGGTGATACATCTCTTGGAGACTTAAGTCCACAAGTGAAAGATCAGGAGGGTTAGTACCTTTGAAGATTTCAAAGGAAGATGGGAAGCGAAATCATCGCGCATAAGTTAAGTCAGTGGAAGACACCCAAGCCGGGCCTTTGGCCGTGAGATTCCTCGAGGAGTGAATCGAGCAGTAAGAATTCTCCGAGGTGAACTCACGAAATCACGTGGACCTTTGGATCCCACAGATCTATGATAAAGTTAAGGCTGAGTGCCTTTTGTCATTCATAAATCGCAGGAGGAGTAACGATCGTTGGATGAGAAGCTTCAGGAGTCGTTGATCTTGTGCTCAAAACTGAGCATTTTGGGTTTCGTGAGTTTGAGTGGTAAGTGATTTTGGAGTCATCACCAGATCGCAAACTCCTTCAAGGAAATAATGTAAGTTGTTGGATCAGGGGAGGTTCACAACCATTTATCCCCTTTGAAGTGAAACATCAAAGATTTTGGTATTTCGGGGTTTGGCATACCAAGAATATTGATGACAAGGAACTAGGACCTTAGCATTGAAGATCCCGAAGTCACGAAACGCGACGCCTTTGATGTGAAACATCTAAGATTTTGGGAATTCTGGTTTGGCATACCAGAATCCCTTTACGAAAAGGAGCCAGACACGCGGAGTGAAAATCCCGTGAGTTTCAAAACAGACTTTGCGTGGAATTTCGATATTTCGATTTGGGTTTCCGGTTTTTTGGGAGTCGAGAGGTAGAGTTGCATGTCAACGCAACTCCCGAAATTGTGAAAAGGAAAAAAAGTCGAAAGGTGGGTCCTAAGAATTAATCGAAGGATATGTGTGACTAAAGTCAAGGGAATGATCAAGCTTCAGGGAAAATCCTGAAATGCCTTTGATCTCACCAAAAGGGGAAATTTCAGAAACCAAAAAATCATAAGGGAAGAGGAACGAGTGTTGGTTGATCACTCAAGTTCCAAAAATCCAAAATAAGTGGCAACAAGAGGCATGTGTTCGACGCATTGAAGGAGTCAACCCTCGTTGACATTTTGGGTTTCGAAGGTTGAAGAGACAAAGGGGGCTCAACATTAGGATTCGTGAAATCGCGAAATCTGAAATCCTGAAAGGGAAAAAGCCCTGATCACATTTGTGGTCGGTTGTGGAGCTAACGCTGGTGTTTGATCACATAGGCATAACTCAGAAGGACATGTGGAATACACATGTTTGTGTGTGTGTGAATTATTCTCTGAGGGGAAATCAAAGAGTCAATCTGACTCTGGGGAAGATTTGGAATGATCCTAAGACCTGAAGGTCGCACAGAACCTGTTGAGGCAGGGGGTGCTGCATCATTTGGTATCAGAGCTCAGAACAAGGTCTTTTCTTTCTGTAGTAGAGAGAACTGAGGAACATTTTATAGCCATGCCATTAAGAAGAAGAGACAGGCCAATGCCAATGCCTGATCCAGCAAGAGAAAGAGAAATGTGAGAGTTATGTGTTAGGCTCGATGCTATGGAGACAGCACAGAGGTGCACGGTTGACGTTGGGGATATTAGCAAGACCGAAAGTGAAAATGAAGCTAGAAACGAAGGAGAAGAAGTTGCAGTCGAAGATGTTGCATATGAACACCTATTCAGGGTTGTTGCAAGGATAGGTGCCAGAGAAAAAATGGACATTCCAGTGTATGAGGGAAACCTGGATGTTGAAGATCTTCTAGACTGGATTAGAGCTCTAGACAAGTCATTCAACTATGAGTATGTCGAGGAAGACAAGAAGGTCAAGCATGTCGTTACTAGACTTAAATGGCATGCAGCACTATGGTGGGATGAACTACAAGCTGACAGACGCTGCAAGGGCAAGCAGAAAATCAAAAGGTGGGATAGAATGGTTGCAAAGATGAAAGCCAAATTTATACCCAAGGATTATCAAATCACTCTGTTTCGGAGGATGAGGAATTTGAGATAGAAGATGATGTCAGTGAAAGAATACACTGAAGAGTTCTACAAGATAAACATCAGAGCAGGTCATTGGGAAAGCGATGATGAAAAAGTTACCAGATACATGAATGGTCTATGGTATGACATTCAACATGAGATGAGCATGATGACCATTCGAAATGTGGAATATGCTTATCAGATAGCTCTGAAAGCCAAAGAGAAGCTGAGTCGAAAGCAAGGTCAAAGAGGTCGAGGTAGAAGTCAAGCCAGAGGCAAAACAATTCCCCAAGACAGAACTCATAAATCTAAAGAAGAGGGGAAGAAACCTCAAACTCAACATGAGAGAGGAGGAAGCTCACAAAGAGGGCAGTATGCTGATAGAAATACTTTTCCTCGAGCTAGAGGAAGAGGAAGAGGTAGAGCCGGTGAAGTAAAATGCTTTGTCTGTGGAAAGATCGGACATAAATACTATGAGTGTCCAGATAAGAAAAAAGATGGTGGTGAAACTCACATTGTCGAAGCTCAAGGACGGAATGTTGAGGCAGAAGACACTAAGGGTGGAAGATCTTTGATGATAAGGAAAGTTATTTTGAAGCCAGAGAAGGAGGCAGAGAACCCAGCCCAAAGAAACAGTTTGTTTTAGACTGCTTGCAAAACCAAATATAGGGTATGCAAGGTCATAGTGGATAGTGGTAGCACAGACAATATCGTATCTACAAAGATGGTAGAAAAGTTGGAGCTAGAGACTGTTGTACATCCAAGCCCATACAGAGTTTTGTGGCTACAAAAAGGACATCAGGTAAATGTCACTAAAAAGTGTTTAGTTGAATTTAAAATAGGAGGATATAAATATGAAATATGATGTGATGTCATTTCCATGGATGTTTGTCATCTATTGTTGGGTAGACCATGGAAATATGACAGAAACGTGATCCATGATGGGAGAAAGAACACGTACACCCTAGATAAGAATGGGAGGATACACATGTTGTTGTTGATTGAAAACCAAGAGGTGAAAACAAAGATGAGCAACACTGTACTTCTCATGAGTGGGAAGGAACTTCTCAAGGAGGTTAAGAAGAAGGAAGATACACAATTTATTGTGGTTAGGAAGCCCAAAATTGTTTTGACCAATACGAGAATAGATGATTTACCAGAAGAAATCCAAGAATTGCTGGGAGAATTTGTTGATATAGTAGTGGACGAACTACCTTGTTCGTTGCCACCTATCAGAAGTATAAGCCATCATATCGATCTTATACCTGGAGCCAGTTTACCGAAAAAATCTGCGTATAGGTTGACGCCACAGGAAAATGAAGAAGTCAAGAGACATGTCCAGGACTTAATGGACAAAGGATTGATTCGAGAGAGCTTGAGTCCATGCATTGTTCCAACAGTGCTCAGCCCAAAGAAAGACGGAGGCTGGAGAATGTGTATAGACTCAAGGGTAATCAATAACATTACCATCAGATACAGATTTCCATTACCAAGGATGGACAACTTGATGGATTGCTTGAGTGGAGCAAAGTTTTTTTCAAAGATTGATTTGAAAAGCGGGTATCATCAAATCTGGATGAGAGAAGGTAATGAATGGAAGACAGCATTCAAGACGAATGAGGGGATGTATGAATGGCTTGTCATGCCATTTGGCTTAATGAATGCACCCAGTACTTTCATGAGGTTGATGAACGAAGTCCTGAAGGATTTCATTGGGAAATTTGTCATCGTATATCTTGATAATATATTAATCTTCGGAAAAATAGGAGCAGAACACTTGAAGCATTTAGCTGCAGTAATGAGAAGATTACAGCAAGAGAAATTGTTGATAAATATGAATAAATCATCATTTATGAGGACAAAACTCATTTATTTGGGTTTTGTTATCTCTGCAAATGAGTTGAAGATGGATCCGGAAAAGATAAATGCAATTAAGAATTCCACATCGCCAAAGAGTGTGTTTGAAGTTCGAAGCTTCCATGGTTTGGCAAGTTTCTACAGAAATTTTATTCGAAATTTCAATGGAATTAGTGCACCAATGATGGATACGGTGAAGAAAAGACACAAGTCCTTTCACTAGACAAAAGAAGCAGAGAAGAGCTTCAATCTGCTGAAGAAAAATATCATGGAGCAACCAATTCTGGTTTTGCTAGATTTTAGCAAGGCATTCCAGGTTAGGTGTGATGCGAGTGGATTTGCAATTGGAGCGGTCTTGAGCCAAGACGATAGGCCGATCGCATACTTCAGTGAAAAACTGAATGAAGCAAAGATCAAGTACTCAACATATGACAAAGAATTCTATGCAGTCATACAAGCACTGAAGAAATGGAGACATTATTTGGTTTCTAAAGAGTTTGTTTTGTACAGTGATAATCATGCTTTACAATTCGTGACTCAACAGGAGAAGTTAAACCAAAAACATGCTAAATGGGTTGAATTCATGCAGAATTTTACTTTTTTGACTAAGCATATTTCTGGAACTGCTAACAAAGTTGTTGATGCTTTGAGCAAGAAATGTTTGCTTATGTAGGAATTCAGAGTCAAGACTTTAGGTTTTGATAACCTCAAAGAAATGTATAGGGATGACCCAGATTTTAAGGAGGCATATGAGGCATCTGAGAATCCAGTTCTCAAGGACAGAAGCCAATGGACCGAGTATATGATCCAAGATGGGTTATTATTTTGGGGAAATCATCTATGTATTCCAAAATGCTCCATGAGGGAGAATTTGTTGAAAGAAAAACACAGTGGAGGATTGGTTGGACACTTTGGTCATGATAAGACATTCTCAAAGTTGAATGGCTCATATTTTTGGCCAGGGATGAGGACAGATGTTAAGAAATTTGTGGACAAATGCAGGATTTGTCATCACACAAAAGGGAAAAGGAAGAACACAGGGTTATATCAACCATTACCCATACCAGAAAGGCTGTGGAATGCAGTGAGCATGGATTTTATATTGGGACTTCCAAGAACACAGAGAGGCTATGATTCAATCTTTGTGGTAGTCGACAGATTTTCAAAAATGGCACATTTCATACCATGCCAGAAAACCAGCGACACAACTCATATTGTGAACCTGTTTTTCAAGGAAGTCGTCAGACTTCATGGCTTTCCAAGGAGTATCATGTCTGATTGAGATACCAAGTTCATAGGGAATTTCTAGAGGACCTTATGGAAAAAGTTGGGGACAATTTTGTCTTTTAACTCAGCATATCATCCTCAAACGGATGGGTAGACAGAAGTCGTGAACAGAAGCTTGGGAGATTTGTTGAGGAGCTTAGTGACTGAACACCACATTCAATGGGATCACATTCTGCCACAGGCGAAATTTTCTTATAATGATTCACTTAACAGAAGCACAGGGCAGAGTCCATTCAAGATTGTATATGGAATGCAACCAAGGGGAGTTTATTAATTGAAAGATTCGAAACAAGCTGAATTCAGGAGTGCTAGTGCAGAAGACTTTGCAGAAGGAATGAAGGAGCTTCACAGCCGAGTCAAGCAGCGATTGCAGAGTTCAAGTCAAGAATACAAGCAGAGAGTAGATCAACACAGGTGAGAACTTCAATTTGAA
>SNQJ01S0141490.1:0-24839 GCA_010110895.2 Picea sitchensis | reverse complement strand
ATATATATGAGAAATTTTCTATTATGATATTAATAGAATGTACATAATGGCCTCCATAACTAGCATTTAGTCCATATATTCATCAATGTTACAAGAGTCTACTGGTTTGCATGGAAGCGAAACCAAGCCAACTATTAAAAAAGATATAACAAAATGAGTCTGCAGAAGCATGATGATAACTAGAAACTAACAAAAATGAATCAAAAAAAGAAAGAAACATTTCAGTCATCCAAAGTGTGAACCTGGAGCAAAGACTTGGATTGACTTGCAACAACCCCAACAATCGAAGTAGATGGATGAGATCCTGAAGGCATCCCACTATCTCAAGCCAACTACAGAGAGACTTCATTGCATTTTACTAGCCAAGATACCATGGTTAACAATAACTCGTTCCATCTTTCGAGAGACTCCAGTATTTGCTCAAGATTCCTATAATATTGCTCTTTGGGAAGCATCCCTTGCACAACCACAATTTCTGCATGTGAATATACATCCATCGTGCGATGGAACTTAGTATCCCTTTTCCTGGAGTAACCCAAATTTTGGATTATTTCCCTGAACTACTCATCCACATCATTATCCTCCTAATAATCTCTAATTATCTTCACCTCCTCCTCTAACGACTTCATAGATTCCTTAGCTGTAGAGGAAATAGAGCTTTGGTAATGGGTCGTCACATTCTCTGTCGCAAGGGATGCCCTCATTTTACACCTTATAGAAGTCCATGCATGACTTGAACAAGGAGCCATAGGTGACCAAAATCAAAGATTCAATTCCTTCCAGACTCTTTCAGATAGAGAAACGACAACAACCCAAGACATATCTTTCCCCATGTTTAACTGCTTCTCCCCATGCTTAGAAATAATGAAGGCCAATACAATTCCAAATAGGTCATTGATAGTCATTAAGGTAAGCATTCTCATCATCAATTCGAGCTCCTCCCTGCACTGACGTTTCCACCGCCTTCGACGTTGACTATGCATTAATTGCTCGGAAGTAGGGAACAAATCATGGATGAGAATGGTCAGACTGGTTTGAATGGAAAAAATAGGATGCGATGGGGGCATAATTGTTGAATATATATCTTTCACGTCATCACCACTGGAGAATTCCATTTGACTCATCATCCTGGATCTCCATGCCATTATTCACCCGATCTGGGTGATATATGTGTGTGTGTGTGTGTGTGGTGACTATTGGCAGTTAATTAATACCTATGAAAATTGGTAACAATAGAATTTTAAACATATCACCCATGCCATGTGCATACACATGGAAGGTAAAACATTTTCTTTATTTACATTTTCGATATTATGATGATATGCCATTGAATGGATGTGGAAGTTAAATGAATTTTAGCAATAACCCGAAGGTAAATTGCACACTAGGAGAGTAAATCCCTTTAGTCACCTTTGGACCCCTATTTTGTTTTCTATTTCTATTGAAATACCTATTCATAAATTAGAAATATACACTCCATAATTTAATTTTTGGAGAAAAATCAAGAGGTAGAGGTGACTCTTCACCTTTCCTCTCACCTATAAAAATAGGAGCCAAATAACTAAATGTGAGTGAGAGAAAGGGAGCAAGTATATATATATATATATATTCTACATGTTGTATAATTTTAATTGATTATTTTAGCTTTCAATATCCTAAGAGTGCTAGCAATGGTAGGAAGGAAACAACTTAAGGTCTAACATTAGGGTGAAACTAGAGAATCTTCCCCCCTTGAAGTAAAAATATGTCTATGTGTTTCATGTTAGTTTTCTTTGCAATATTTTCAAGACTAAAGCTTCCATGGATGAAGATCCCTTCAAACAATTTATGTGTGGAGTGACGATGTTTGGGGATTCACCCAATTTGAACTTTGGAGTGTCATGAATAGCATAGGGTATTGAAAACCTTAAATTTGCAGGGATTGAACCAATTGTCTAGCATGTTTTGGTTCTCATTTCTCATGATGATGTTATGGCTCAATAACATTTAGTATTCTCATTTCTCATGATGATGTTATGGCTCAATCAAATGTATATGGCTATATGACTAAGATGGATTTTTTTAGGCATCTTGTGAAAGTCCTATAATTTTGTTTTATTGTGGTTTTGATAAGAAATATAGTGAATTAATTGGTGCTCTTGTCCAACATAGAATTGATTTTTTCTACCCGCAAAGACAATATCATTAATGAGAAAGAAAAGTTAAGTTGCAAACGAAGAAAAACAAGCATGTGAAGGCAAGCCTAAAGGATTATTCCCAGTGTAATTGGAATAGAAAGTGAATGAGAGTTATTTGATAGGTAAAGGAAATACTCCTCGCGGTCGCCACTCATATGGATGTTGAAGATAAGTTACAATCCTAGACTGTAGCTTGGGAATACAATGGTTGTTGACTTGCATTCCATGTAAAGGTTCATATGTTAAAACAAAGTCTATTGATTCTTTGCAAATGGGAAGGGATATAAAAAAAAATTGTGTATCCATCATTCATGAGAGAATTTTCAAGTCACCAAAGTTCACCCCACTAAACATTAGTATGAGGGAACTTCTATGCCAATATCAACAATATTAAACCATAGGTAAGTGTTCCCTTACAATTGGCCCATGTCGCATCAATTTTGGAGATCTAATCGTGGCCCTTGAATGCACATAGATGGTTAAAAAAATAAGTAGGATGAAGTATCCTATTTCCCTTTTCCTCTCAAAATAATTTTGTGTGTATTTTCAATCTCATGCATTGAAGGAAGGGTTTCTTGGAGAATTTATGGAGGGAGGAAAGTGAATTCAATATTCACCATTGTTAGCATACTACCATGTCCAATTATAGCCTATGGGTAAGATATTAAACCAAATACTTGTTTTGTATTAGTTGGGGGCACACTTGGTTTCATTTCGATGACATGAAGAGAGGGAGAACCCATAATTTCGTGGTGCTTTCTTGAAGAGAGACCATATTTATGTCTTTCACCTCGACCCTCTTTCTTTTCCTCTACAAGTCTGAAAATTGTGCTTGAGGCTTGGTTATATATTTATGGGAGGTCAATTTCATGGTCGAGGGAAAGGTTTTGAAGTAAAAATGGAAATATTAGCAAGAAAGAAAACAATGGAGTTACCCACAATGGACAAATAGGTAGGCTCTATGGATTGAAAAGAACCCACAATTTTCTTGCACTTAAATGTATTTCTTGCATGAGATTATTAGTCTTCATTGGGTGTAGATTTTACCTTCATTTTACTTTATTAAAGCTCTACCCTTCTCCCTTGGATTGATCCTTCTTATTGTTACTATTTTACCTTACTATCAATGCATTTTAAATATGTTATAGAAGCCATGGAAAAGTCATACTCTATTCTACATGAAAAGAATGATGAGAACATTACCACCTTGCTTGATTTATGTGTTGTTTTTGGGAAAATTTAATTTTTGGAAAATTTTCCTTTAACCCATTCTTAAATCTCTATCTTGAGTCAAAAACCTATGAATATTCACCTTTTCAAATGTTGAGATTAAAACCATCATCCTTTGGTGTGTATTTTCCATATTTACCAAGCCTATAATTTACTTGCATATTGGTAGCCCTTTGAAAAAATATATGCACTGTCGTTTAGATATTGTATGAGACACATTGGTGATTTTTTTATGGGGTTTTCATAGATTTATAGTTGAATTTCATTATGTCTAGGTAGCCAATTAGTTTTCCATATTTCTAAGAGACTTATCATGGCATAACTCAACCATTGGCTTTGAGTTGGGGGCCATGAAAAGATGATAAATGAACCCATGGTGTGTGAGGCTTGATAATCACTTTAGGCATTATTGTTGTTACATATACCTATAGTTTCCAATCCTATGGCTTGTAGAATTAAAATATGATTGTAAATGGTATTGTTAAGGGTATATCTATTGACTGTGACCATGACCTAGTTTGTTGCAAATGACATCACAACCTCAAATCACCATTGTATTTTGGTTTGTGTGCTATGTCTAGAAAAGGGAAGAAAGTATTGATTTCATGTAATATTAATTAGAATAGAGAACAATATTTTATACCAAAAGAGACTTGCCTCATATAGAAGTTTGTTTGTGATTTTCCGCTAAGTCATTTGTCAAAACTTGTCCAAGAAAAAGAAATTAGACAACCAATAAATTCGTGGAAGTTTTTTTATGTTTTTTTGGTAATGTTTTAATGGATTTCACCTATAGTTTCCATGTAAATAGATTATTGAATTTATTATAGAGATGTTGTAGAAACCTTTCATGCAAACTAACTCGAGCATATGAGAACAAGCCTTATTACATGAAGAGTATGCAATGATGATTCTTGACAAGGGTCACATATGCTATGGACCTTGTAGCTTAGTTTAAGGCTTATGGATCAATTGATAGGAAACAATTGTGTTTCAAAATAAGTACCTTATAGTATGATAGATACAAGCAAATACATATTTATGTGCAAGTTCATGTTTTGTAGGCTTGATCACTGAGATAGAAATCAAGTTCCTCTTGGATTTGTGTGTATGGGTGTGAAATGATAAGTGAATTTTTTTCCATGGATCACGAGGAATCAATCAAAGTCTTTGGAACTTATATATTTGGATAGTGATAGTACCAGTAGTAACATAGACACTATTTTATTGTTGTCCCATATTGGCAAGGGATTACCATGGGTGACTTTTGTTTTGGAAGGAATGTGATTTGGTTTTAGAGGGATACTCATAATGTTTTTTCCTCCATGATAATACCTATCCTCATAACCTTTATCTTTGTCGTTTCATCCTTGTCCTTTGATTTATGCACCCAACAATACTAGAAGTCAGGTATGATTGCATTTCTTGATTGTAAGTAAATGTTGTGTGATGGATTGCATGATGTGGTATGAATTTTGGAGTCTGAATATGGATGGATAAGAAGAAGTACTTAAGGTTATAGTCACTTATAATCTTAAGAAATTGATTGGTTGAGGTGTTAGTAAAGTGACTACTACTTTTTCTCATTTTAAGCATCGTGTCTCTAAGTGGGCATCAATCTCCCTACCGAATGGAAATTCCTATGGTATGAACATGCCTTCTTAAATAATTGTTGGGTATGATGTGATTGATGATGATGCATTAATTGTGATATATTGAGATATTTTGATTTGAGATGATTATTTTAGTTTGGTTATACTAACTAGTAATGACAGATTTGGACATGCCTTATTTATTCTATATATATATATATATATATAGTAAGAAATAAATTTTATATTATGATATTAATAGAATGTACATAATGGCCTCCATAACTAACATTCAGTCCATGTATCCATCAATGTTCCAAGTTTATTAGCTTACCTAGAAGGGAAAGTGGGCCAGCTATCAAAAAATATATAACAAATCGAGTTTGCAAAAGCATGATGATAACTAGAAACTAATAAAAAGGAACTAGAAAAAGAAAGAAACATATCAGTCATCCAAAGTGTGAACCTGGGGAAAAGCCTTGGACAGGCTTGCAAAAACCCCAATAGTCGAGGGAGATAGATGAGATACCGAAGGCATCCCACTATCCCAAGAAAACTTCTAAGGCCTCCATTGCATTTTACCATTCATGATGCCATGGCTAACAATAACTTGTTTTGGCTTTCAAGAGCCTCCAATATTTTCTTGAGATGCCTATAATATTTTTCATTGACAAGCATCCCTTCCACCACCATAGATTTTGCATGCCAACACAACTCCATCATGTGATGAAAATTAATATCCCTATTCCTAGAGAAACCTAAATCTGGGATTATTTTCCCGACCTTCTCATCCACATCATTATCCTCCCAACAAGTTCAAATTATCTTCACCTCCTCCTCTAATGACTTCATGGATTCCTTAGCCGCATAGGAAACAAAGATCTGGTAATGGGCTTCCACATTCTTCACTGTAATGAATACCATCATTTTATGCCCTATATAATTCCTGGTGTGACTCGAATGAGGATCCGTAGGTGACCAAAAGAAAAGATTCAATAACTTCCAAAATATTTCAGATAGAGAAACGACAACAACCCAAGACAAATCCTTACCCACGTTTAACTGCTTCTCCCCATGCTCAACAATAATGAAGGCTAGTACAAGGCCAATTAATTCATTGATAGTCATTAAGGGAAGTATTCTCATCATAAATTCAAGCTCCTCCCTTTATGTACATTTCCACAACCTACGACATCGACTGCACATCACTTGCTTACAAACAAGGAGTAGATCATGGATGAGAAGGGCCATAATGATTTGAATGGGTATAGGATGCGACGAGGGGAATAATTGTTGAATATATAACCATATAATCTCCCCAATAGAGAATTCCATGTGCCTCATAATCCTACCTCTCCATGCCAGTTGTCACCTAATCCAGGTGATATATATATATATATATACACACACACACACACACACACACACACACACACACACAAGTGATATATATATATATATATTAATATACACACAATAATATCAATATTACATATATATATATATATATATATATATATATATATATATATATATATACATACATCATAATTTTTGGTGACTAGTGATTGATGAGAATGCATTAATTGTGATATATTGAGATATGTTTGTTTTGAGTTTCTTATTTTAGTTTGGTTATAATAATTAGTAATGACATATTTGGACATGCCTTGTTTATTCAGTTTTGATATCTATATCTATATGTATGTGTGTGTGTAAGAAATACATTTTCTATTATGATATTAATAGAATGTACATAATGGTCTCCATAACTAACATTCATTCTAGATATCCATCAATGTTACAAGAGTCTACTAGCTTGCTGAGAAGGAAAACCAAGCCGACTATTAAAGAAGATATAACAAAATGAATCTACAAAAGCATGATGATAACTGGAAACTAACAAAAATGAATTAGAAAAAGAAAGAAACATTTCAATCATCCAAAGTGTGAACCTGGGGCAAAGCCTTGGATAGGATTGCAACAAACCCAACAATCGAGGTAGATGGATGAGATCCTTAATGCATCCCACTATCCCAAGACAACTATAGAGAGCCTTCATTGCATTTTACTAGCCAATATACCATGGTTAACAATAGCTCGTTTCATGTTTCAAGAGACTCCAGTATTTGCTCAAGATGCTCGTAATATTTCTCCTTGGGAAGCATCCCTTTCACCACCACCTTTTTTGCATGCCAATATAGCTCCATCGTGCGATGGAAATTAGTATCCCTATTCCTGGACCTAAATTTGGGGCTTGTTGAACCTCTTTTGTGCTTCCCCCCTTTTTTCTATTTTTCCCATTTCATTTCTTACCTCTTATTTTTACCTTTTTATACTTTCCCTCTCCCCATTTTTTTTCCCTTCTTCTTCCTTTTCTTGGTTTTGATAATACTACCATACTCATTTGTTTGTATTATGTTCACGGACTTTCGAACTCGTGGACCTTCGCACTTGTATTATCTTCCATTTACCCATGTATAAGTCCGTCCAACACTTAGATTATTTTTGTATCTCAAACTTTCAGACTTTTAGATTTATAGACCTATTTGATGCACCTCCACTCTCTCCACTGTCCACCCTACATTTTCCAACACTTAGCCATTTCATACATTCGGACTTTCGGACTCGCAGACCTTCAAACTTGTGGACCTACCTTTTCATACTAGTTGCCCACCCCGATTCCCCACCATTACTTGTCCCTTCACATTTTTTGATGTCAAATTTATTGTTATCCCTACGAACCAGAATACTAAATTTATTGTTGAAGTGGTCATTAATTAATGATTCTTATACCGAGGCTAGTGATATTTATTTTGAGTTAATGCTTCCATAAAAATAAATCTAACTCAAATTCATTTTACTGTGCAAAGTAATATTTCAAGAAAATTTGGCAAGCTCCGCGAAGACAGTCATGAAAAAATAGTCCTTCTATGGGGATACTTTGAACCTCTTTCGAAGAGATGACCATAATTTTCATCGGTCTCGCTCGTACTGGTATTATTCAAAATTGCTAGGAAAAGAGAACAATAGAGTGTGGACCTCAAGAATAGTTCTCGCGGGATGTGTTCCAGAAGCCTTTGAATGCAAGGATATTGTCACTTGGTGCTTTTATAAGCTTATTCAAAATAGAAGGGTCATCGTGTTGCAAACTAGTTCTCCTATTTCATTGGCGCCTTCAATATTTAGAGAAATGATAACATTGTCAGAGCTGAACTTGGTTTATAAAAGGGAGGGAGCTATAAATTTCCTAAAAAGAAGGAACAACAGAATAAAGCTTCTTCAAGAGTATTTGCATGACCCTACATCAATGCCTGAAGATATATCCAAAATTCAGGTAATTTCTTTAAAAAATCCTTATAAAGAAATTGCCTGCTTATTTACTCGAATTGTTGGCCAAGACTCTATAAAAACCATTCCCCGGATGGCATTATATATATTGCATTTTGTGGTTCATGAAAACACTATATTCAACTGGGAGAAGATTATTTTGAATGAAATCAAAGAACAATTGACTAATTTCAAGACTGATAATTTTTTTATATGTCGCATTATTTGATATTTGCTATCACATATTGTCATACCTTTGAGGGTTTAAACATTTACCAGAGAGTGAAAATAAAGGTGGAACCTGTGGCCATGTCGTACCAAGCTCTATGGAGGCAAATAATCAACCATCATTTCTATGAGGTATATTATGATTTTGTGTCTAAATTCAAGAACTTTTTATTTGGGGAAGCCACTTCCCGACTATCATTAGAATCAATGGCTTTTTTGAAGGGAAAATGAGTTCTTGAGAAAACAAAGGATTACAATATCATTAGGGTTTTCTTCTCTATTGAAAAAGATATTTTCCTTCCTTACTATATATTTGATAAGTTTTTTTATCATTGAGATAGCTAGACAATATAATTTTGGTTCCATACTTTCTCTAAAAAAAGAAAAAAGCAGTTCATACCTCTCCCATGGAAAGTTGGTGAAATTATTCTCCGAGGAATTTCCAAAATAGATAAATATGATGATTTTTTTTATCATTCTGACCCGAGATTCACATAGGAAATCAAGGGTTTCGATCCTAATCATATTTTTTATAATCAATTGATTTCAGTTGGGCTCAGCCCTGCACTTATAAATTCATCCATGAGCAGAGAAGAATAAAATGACAGCCACAATCCAAATAATCAAGAAGCCAAAAAATATTATGGAGATATAGAGATTGTTATAAGTACTAAATAGAACCATAAAGAAAGAGGTAAACCCTCGAGTGAGAAAAATGTCCATTCACCAGTTGTCTCTCAAAGAAGTGCCTTACCAAAGGAAAATCCTTAGCCAAGGACATCCCACATAAGAAAAATGCATAGCAATAACAAAGGAGACGATGAAGAGAGGAACCCTCCTAAAGGGAACCTAGAGAATCCCCATAAATTAAAATTCAAAAGAAAAAAATACTAATTCACAACAAGAGGGGGATGAAACACATGATCCAGAAAATGATTTGTTATTGTATAACATGGATTTGGATGTAGATATTGAAAATATTACTTTCCCAGATGTAGAAATATTGGCTAGAGAAAATGTACGACATATTTTCACACTCATGATCTAGGATGAGACATTTTATGATGAAGAAACGTTCATCATACAAAATGCCTCTTTTGATAAAGAATCTAAGAAATTATTTTTTGAGAGAACTGCAAAAAGAGCGGGAATCTACGGTCTATAATTGATACTCAAGATATGTTACCTTCTAAATTTCCATATGTTCATAAAGTTACAGGGGATGCACTTTGCATTTCAATTGCACATATAGAAGAAGAGAATGCTCAGCTGAAAGAAATAATTAAATAATTGGAGGCAACCCTCATGCCTCCACCTATTTTGGCTTCTCCCGTTGCTATGATTCGTCCTGGAAAAGGTCTTCAAGAAAGCTCTAAACCAAGTGCAAGGGTCAAAGGAATTTCCAATTTAATCATTTCCACCTGAAATTTTGTTAAAAAAATATCAAGAAAAGGATGCCATTGATTGTAGATATGTGGGATATGGCAAAGGGTTTTGCTTCTCTCGCTTTGAGAATTCAGAATACCAGGGAATACTTGAATTCATATTTGAAAAATGATGAATGGTTTTACATAGATGGAGTTGTGATGTTTGCAATGAAAGTTTCGGTAATGATAGATAAAACAAGAAAGAAATAAAATCTTCTTCTCCAAGCCATATCAAGCAATTAAAATCCTGCTGGATGGAAAGAATTAATGTTCTAAAGGGACTGATAACTCAATTGGATGATTTATCAAGAAGGAAGGATGAAGCATATTAAAAAATCCTTGATTTGGATACTCCAGAACCGCTGTTGAAGTCCCAGACCCTAAATATCTTTCAAATTCTATGCTCATGACTCGAAAACATTTTGAAGAGGAAATTGAAGAATTAAAAAGGACATTGACTGAAAAGTTTGATAATGAGATTGAATTTACACATGACAACATATACAACTGCCTTGTCGAGTACACAAATAAAAATGAAGACATTGAAAATGTATTATAAAATTTATCTGTTGATCTTAGAGAAATTGAAAAGGAGATGTTTAATATTAAAATAAAACAAGAAGTAACTGTTGCCCCATTAAGGGAATTTATCCAAGAATTGTTGAACAACTCAGTTGCCAAGATCTCCAAAATACCAGTAGAGGTAGTTATGATAGGTAATCAAACCTCAACCAACAAGAGTATAAAAGAAACAATAAAATGCAAATGAAGTGGAGAGATACCATCATAGCAAGTCCATGATGATCACATACTTCTTTCTTTATCAATTTTCATCCAGTTATTCTTCTTCTTTAAATAGAAAAGTATAACTTAATCTTGGTAACTTTCTCTTTTTCTTCTTTCTAGATTTTGTTGTTCAACATCCGCCCACTTTCTTCGTTCTACATTCTATATTCTTGTATATTTTTTCTTTACGGTTTGCGGGATCCCCAATCCTAGTCCTATGGACAAACAAATTTAATTTTAAAGCATTGTAACATACATTATTATTTTTTAGAAATCACAGAGAACTAATTCGGGATCAGTTTTGATTGTATTTTATAGCTCTGAGTTTTGAAATTGATATATCATAATATTTTTTTGAGCTGTATAATAAATTACTCTTTAAACGTTCTCTTATGCGTACGAATCATCTTCTTTTATTTTGATGTGATCATAAATATTTATTTTCACTATGATGGATGTGAGGAATTTTTGTTTAATTTTTTTAAGGTGTGATGTGTGAGATTCCTGGTCCATTTCTTAGCAATGCTCTTTTATAAATCCTTTTTACTTTTCAACATTTTTATCTTTCTTTGAGCATAAAAGATTAGACTATATTAAGGTCCTACATTATTTATTGATCTGAAGTTATTAAGAATATCATAATCCAAAGAGGAGTACCACCTCTATTAAAACGAAGGGGGATTCATATCGTCACGAGGTTTCCATTTCAGACCTTGACGGATTCAAGCATCAAAATTTTTGGCGAATCCACTGGGGAAACATTTATTTTCAAGACATTTGAGGCCCTGCTTTAGATCAGATTGAAGAACCAAAAATATCCATGGCTCAAAGTTTTGAAAATAAGATTCAAGAAAATTTCTTCTTGTTTTAAGTATGTCACACCTTTATTATAATTTCAAAAAGAACCGAGAAGCATTGAAGATTAAGGAGAATGGACTTCCTAGCAACTCCATTGGAAATACTCAAAATGGAGAATTTCATTCATGTCATGATGCTCCTTTAAATTCTTCATCAAGCCCATCAATGTGTTTACAAGACTCAACAAAAGGGAGAAATACCCAAAGAAGGAGGCGATTTCATAAAACCCCTTTAAATATACCATAAGTAAATTTTCGAATGCCTGATATTTCTAATGAAATTTTTTCTACATTCTTTGGGGATTCTTTAGAAGATGTAGAGAAACACTTGTTTAATTTTAAAATTACATGTCATGATTTCAACCTCACTGAAGACAATGCTACATGCAGATTATTCTTACAAACTCTGCGAGGGAATTCTCTTGAATGGTATAGCTCATTAATACCTAATTCCATTACGAGTTGGGATGTGTTAGAAAATTCATTTGCAGAAAGTTCATCCCAAAAGTGCATTCATATGTTTTTTTTTTATGCTTTAAATGTTGTTGTCCACCCACCCTCTCCCATATGGAAGCAAGATAACAAAGTGACCAATTTTGAAGAAGAGTCTAATAAAAGAATGTATGAAATTTCTAAGTCCACTCATCTAGCTGAAGACGAAAATTTCAAATTTCAAATTACAAAAAGAAAATTTTAGTCTCCTATATACTCCATATGAAGATGTTTCAAGCAAAACATTTGAGAATGAAATTGAAGAGCCTCCACCAAATACACAAGAATATTTCATCCTTGTAATAGGTCATGAAAGGCCTCAAGAGCACTCACAACAAGAAGAAATGGTGGAATAAATGAATCTTGAGAAAAATAATGAACAAGATGGTCATTACATGAAGGAAAAGTATTTTCAAGACATTGTTGATGAATCAAGAATCTTGGACATGGACAATGATAAAGAGAGAATGTTACGATTGGAAACTCTACATCTAATCAAATACAATAGTATTTTTGAGCAGCCAAGAATTGATTTCATTGAATTATGGTTCCAAAGCATTGTTGGAGAAGAAAAACAATCAGATCCTCAACACACCTTGCTCAATATTTCTCCATTACATATTGAGAGTGCCCCTCACTTAATGATACAAGTTTCAATATGTACCATAGCGATGGAGTTCATTCAACAAATCATATCAATGCTTGAATGGATCCATTGGAAATATACTTACACTTGATAAGGTACCCCTTTCCTTTAAGTAGGACAAGGCAGGTAGATCTTTGTACATAGTTTGTTTCTTCAGTTCAAAGTTTTGGACAATTATGCAATCTTACAGTTCAAGTTTTGCATAATAAAGCAGTTGTCTGAGGAAGATGATATTTAAAGATGACTCCATGAATCAGTGAAAGTAGGATTACAATAATTTATATCGAAGATGACTCCATTTCCCAAAAGACAAAACATCTGGTCATGAGATTATGGATTCTTGATAACCCCCAGGGGGTTATCATCCCACAATTGGAGCTAGATGTTGAAACTCTTTTTTCCTTCCTCCCTTTTTTCTATTTATCCCATTTCTTTTCTTACCTCTTCTTTTCCCTTTCTATAATTTCCCTCTCCCCATCCCCGCTCCCCCCTTTCTTCTTCCTTTTTTCTTGGTTTTAATCCCCTTTCTTCTTCCTTTTCTTGGTTTTAATAAGACTACCATACTTAGTCAGTTTTATTATGTTCATGGACTTTCAGACTCGCAGACCTTCACACTTGTATTATCTTCCATTTACCCATGTATAATTTCATCCAACACTTAGATTATTTTTGCATCGTGGACTTTCAGACTTTCGGACTTTTGAACCTATGTGATGCACCTCCACTCTCTCCACTATCCGCCTGACATTTTCCAACACTTAGTAATTTCATACATTCGAACTTTCGTACTCACGGACGTTCAGACTTGTGGACTTGCCTTTTCATACTAGTCTCTAACCTCGATTCTCTGTCATTACTTGTCCCTTCACATTTTTCGATGTCACATTTATTGTTATCCCTACAAACCCAACTACTAAATTTATTGTTGAATTGGTTTTTAATTAATGATACTTATATTAAGGCTAGTGATATTTATTTTGAGTTAATGCTTCTGTAAAAATAAATATAACTCAAATTCATTTTACTATGCAAAGTAATATTTCAAGACAATCTGGAAATCTCTGCGAAGACAATCATTTTGTGGGGATAGTTTGAACCTCTTCACTAGAGAATACCATAATTATCATTGGTCCCACTCCTATTGGTATTATTCAAAATTGTTGGGAAAGAGAACAACAAAGTGTGGACCTTAGGAATAGTTCTTGCGAGATGTGTTCCAGAAGTATTTGAATGCAATGATATTGTCACCTAGTGCATCGATAAACTTATTCAAAACATAAGTGTTATCTCGTTGCAAATTAGTTCTCCTATTTCACTGATGCCTTCAATATTTAGAGAAATGCTTAAATTTCTTGAGCCGAACCTGGTTTATAAAGGGGAGGAAGCTAGAAATTTCCTAAAAAGTAGGAACAATGGAATAGAGCTTCTTCAAGAGTATTTTCATGAACCTGTATAAATTCCCGAAGATATATCCATAAATCATGTAAGTTATTTCAAAAATACTTATAAATAAATTGCCTGGTTATTTACTCGAATTGCTTTTCGGGACTCTACAGAAACCATTCCCTGACTTGAATTATATATACTACATTTATTGGTTCATGAAAACGCTATCTTTGACTGGGAGAAGATCATTTCGAATGAAATCACAACAAAGTTGACTAATTTCAAGATTGATAATTTTTTTTATATGTCGTCTTATTTGATATTTTTTATCACATACTGTCATACCTTTGAGGGTTTAAACATTGCCCAAAGAGTGAAAATAAAGGTGGACCCTGTGACCATGTGGTACCAAGATCTATGGAGGTATATAATCAACTATAATTTTGATGAGGTATATTATGACTTTGTGTCTGAATTCAAGAAGTTGTTATTTGGGGAAGACACTTCCCGTCTATCATTGGAAGCAACAACTTTTCTGAAGGGAAAAAGAATTCTTGAGAAAATGGAGGATTGCAATATCATTAGGGTTTTATGATCTATCGAAAAACATATTTTCCTTCCTTACTATATATTTTATAATCTATTTATCATTGAGATAGATAGACAATACAAATTTTGGTTCCATACTTTCTCTGAAAAAAGAAAAAATCACTTCATACCTCTCTAGTGGAAAGTTGGTGAAATTCTTCTCTGAGGAATTTCCAAAATATACGAATATGCTTCTTGTTTCGATCATTTTGACCTAATATTCACAAAGGAAATCAAGGGTTTCGACCCTAATCATGATTTTTATAATCATTTTCTTTTAGTTGGGCTCAACCCTGCACATATAAATTCATCGATCAACAGAGAAGAAGAATATGGCAACCACAATCCAAATAATCAAGAAGCTGAAAAATATTCTAGAGATATAGAGACTGTTATAAGTAATAGAGAGCACCATAAAGAAATAGGTAAACCCTCGAGTGAGGAAAATTTCCAGTCACCAACTCTCTCACTCTCTCTCTCAGTTCCTTACCAAAAGAAAATCCTCAACTAGGGACATCCCACACAAGAAAAATGCATAGAAATAACTCAGGAGATGATGAAGAGAGGATCCCTCCTAAAGGGAACCTGGAGAATCCCCATAAATTAAAATCCAAAAGAAAAAAAAAACTAATTCACAGCAGGAAGGGCATGAAACTCATGCTCCAGAAAATGATTCGTTATTGGATAACATGGATTTGGATGTAGATATTGAAAATATTATTTTCCTAGATGTAGAAATATTAGCTAGAGAAAATGTACAACATATTTCCGCACTCATGATCCAGGACGAGACATTTTCTAAAGAAGAAACATTCACTATAAAAAATGCCTCTTTTGATAAATAATATAAGAAATTAGTTTTTGAGAGAACTACAAAGAGTAAGAGCGGGAAGCTATAGTCTACCATTGATACTCGAGATATGTTACCTTCTAAATTATCATCTATTCATAAAGTTACAGGGGATGCACTTGACATTTAAATTGCACATATGGATGAAGAGAATGCTCATGTAAAAGAAAGAATTAAAGAATTGGAGGAAACCTTCATGCCTCCACCTATTCTGGCTTCTCCCGTTTCTATGATTTGTCATAGAAAAGGTCTTCAAGAAAACATAGAACCAAGTGCAAAATTCAAAGGAATTTCCAATTTAATTATTTCCACCTGACATTTCGTTGAATACAATATCAAGAAAATGATGTCATTGATTGTAGATTTGTGGGATATGGCAAAGGGTTTTACTTCTCTAGGTTTGATAATTCAGAATTCTAGGGAATACTTGAATTCATATCTGAAAAATGATGAAGGGTTTTACATAGACGGAGTTGTGATGTTTGCAATGAAAGTTTCAACAATGACAGAGCAAACAAGAAAGAAATGAAATCTACCTTCTCCGAGCTGTATCAAACAATTAAAATCCTACTGGATGGAAAGAATTAATGTGTTAAAGGGACTGATAACTCAATTGGCTGATTTATCAAGAATGAATTATGAAGCATATTAAAAAATCCTTGATTTAGAAATCGTTGGATCCACTGTTGAAGTCCTGGACCCTAAATATCTTTCAAATTCTATGCTCATGAATCGACAAAATTTCAAATAGCGAATTGAATATTTAAAAGGACATCGACTGAAAATTTTGATAATATGATTGTATTTACACATGACGACATTGACAACTGGCTTTCCGAGTACACAAATAAAAATGAAGATATTGAAAATATAGTACAAAATTTATTTGTTGATCTTAGAGAAATTGAAAATGTGTTGTTTAATATTAAAATAAAACAAGATGTAATCATTGCCCCATTAAGGGACTTTATCCAAGAATGGTTGAACAAATGAATCGCCAAGATATTAGAAATACCAGCAGAGGTAGTTATGATCGGTAATCAAACCACAACCATCAAGAGTATAAAATAAATAACATCAAGTAGATGAAGTGGAGAGCTACCATCATAGTAAGTCCATGATGATCACATGCTTCTTTATTTATCAAATTTCATCCAATTATTCTTCTTCTTTAAATAGAAAAGTATAATCGAATCCTGATAACTTTCTCTTTGTCTTCTTTCCAGATTTTGTTGTTCGACAAACACCCAATTTATTCCTTCTATATTCTATATTATTGTATATGTTTTCTTTATGTTCTGTGGGATCCCCAATCCCAATCCTATGGACAAATGCCTTTAATTTCAAAGCATTGCAACATACATTATTATTTTTGAGAAATCCCGGAGAACTAATTCATGATCAGTTTTGACTGTATTTTATAACTCTGAGTTTTGAGTATAAAGTATGTGAAGTTGATCTATCATAATCTTCTTTTGAGCTATATAAGCAATTACTCTACAAAATTTGTCTTATGCGTACATATCATCTTCTTTTATTTTGATGTGATAAAAAATCTTTATTTTCACTATGATGGATGTGAGGAAAATTTGTTTATTTTTTGTAATGTGTGATGTGTGAGATTCCTGGTCCTTTTCTTAGGAATGCTCTTTTATAAATCCTTTTTACTTTTCATCATTTTGATCTTTCTTTGAGCATAAAATATTGGACTATATTAAGGTCCTATATTATTTCTTGATCCGAAGTTATTAAGAATATCATAAGCCAAAGAGGAGTACCACCTCTATAAAAATGAAAGGGGATTCATATCTTCGTGAGGTTGTTGTTTCTGTCCTTGACGGATTCAAGCGTCAACAATGATTCACCCAATTTGAACTTTGGAGTGTCATGAATAGTATAGGGTATTGAAAACCTTAAGTTTGTAGGGATTGAACCAATTGTCTAGCATATTTTGGTTCTGAATACCTATATAACAAAACTTTTATCAATATAGCTATTTTTTGACATACTATAATCATTTCTCTGTGTATACTATTTATTTTCATATTGTTACTAATAATCATTATAAATTTTTTTCTACTAATTTTATAGATTAACTTGCAGATTTTTTTTTTTTTTTTTTTTTTTGATTTGGGTTTCCAAATTAGAAATTTTGGGGTGTAAAATGGGCCTCCTAAATGATATAATAAAAAGAATTATGAATTGATAATTTTATGAGAAAGGTTAAATGATATAATAAAAAATTATGAATTGATAATTTTATGAGAAAGGTATATTTACAACTTAGTTATTACATTACAATTTATGTAACTATGGTTAAGTTAAATTAAAATATGCCTACAAATAAAATTAATAAAAAAACCTATATTGATATGACAAAAAATAAAAGTACTTTAAGTATATAAATTACTTTTAATAAAAAATTTGTAATATTCATAAAGTAATAATAATGTAATTTTTTTTTAACAAAATCTATGTTATAAACCACACTCATTTTTTGAATTGGGAGATATAAATGTGATTAATTAAAAAAATGAATGCATGGTTCATAACATGGGTTATATTCTTGAAATTAATTTAATATTTAATATTGAATACATGACTCACACTTATTCATATATTATAGGAATAAGTGGTTCATACTTATTCATATATTAGTTAAGACAGATATGATATTAGTTATTCATATATTATATGAATACATGATTCATACTTATTCATATATATATTAGTTAAGACTAATAACATATATTAATTTTAACTAATATATGAATATGTGATTTCCCATGTATTCATATATTAGTTTTTTTTTCAATAGAAAATTTACTCAAAATTATATTAAGATTATAATCTCATTTACATCAGCGTGTACCATTCAAAAATAGTATTTCAAATAGTACTAACAAGACTATATTATCACCAAAAAAAAAACCCTATAACACACTATCTTGTCCCTTCAGACTCAGAAATGCTATCAATAGAGTGCAACAATACTCTGTACTCGAATATGACCATCTACAAAAATGAACATCTCCACTAAGAAATAAGAGACCGAGGACACAACAAAACAAAACACTATACAGAAATAAACCAGAATGTAAACTGACAGACCCCTCCAATTATAATAGCTTTAGATGGACAGGTAGACCAACCTTTCCATTTTTCCATTGATAGAATGTTAATCTGCCTGAAGGACCTAGCAAATCTTGTTTGAAGAGGCGATCCGCTTCTTGATTAAAATCCCTGTAAATATTATGATAGCTGATTTCTTGGAATATTGTAGACAAATCCTTGGTTCTGCATTTGTAGCCTTCGATGTCGATAGCATTTAAATTTCCATTTTTTCCATCCATTCTATGATCACCTTTGAATCCCCCAAAACCTGTATCTTTGGGATTTTCCATATTTTTGCAAGTGTAAGAGTAACCCATGCCCCCAACATCTCCTCTTTGGAGTTTGTACAGATCCATCCATTAATACACCATCCATAAACTTGCATGTCTGAGGTTTTGATAACTCCCCCCACTCCACAAATCATTCCACCCTGAATGGAAGCCCCATCAAAAAGGTCATTGAGTAATCTAGAAAATGACATATCAGGATTCTTCTAATAGTAACTGATTTTTGAGAGGAGGAGCAGGAAGAGTGTGATCTTATAGTTTTACAAATCACAGCCCACACAAAGGGTGTTTTATCCTCGAAAACAACTATATTCCTCTCAAGCCAGATATTCCAACACATATGAACAACCAGAGTATTTGGGACAGTTCTATCTTTTGCCCATGAGTCAAAAAAATCACTAAGGGATGTAGCGATCCATCGAATTTTTTTCTTATGCACAAATGATAATTTGTCCCACACTGTCTGTGTGAATGGACAATGCAAAAAAATATGGTCTATATCTTCAACATCATTTTACACAGAAGGCACAGACTGGGACCCTGCCATCGTTTTTTTTCAAAACATCCCAAGTTAATATCTTGTTTTCGACCGCCAACCATACAAAGAGTTTTAACTTTAGCTGGATGTTCCATTTCCCGAGTTTAAGTTTCCAGCCCCTCCAAATTGGCATATATTGAGTGGATATAAGAGATGTGTATAATTTTTTTATAGTCAGTTTACTAGAGGAGTCCCCTCCTGTCTAGAGCAGAGAATCAGCTCCAAAAGTGAGTGAGACACAAACTTTATTTAGAGGATTGCATTAACACTCCCACTAGGATGCTAAGATGCCTATTAGCCCCAAATCTTTGCTGCTTATCCATGTCTTCGATGACGTTACTGGATCTTGGGCAACTGAAACTTGAGCCAATATTGTGTATCTTTAAAGAGTTAATTGTGCTAATAACTCTTCTGATAGGAAAGATTTGGAACCTAATCCAAGAATATGATCTCTACCTATAGTTATGAAGTGTCACGATCCTGGAGACAAACTAAGCCAATGAATAATTACATCAACGAAGTGAACAAGGCTAGTCCACATCCTAGATGCAACTCTAACCTTATGATTTTCCAGCCTATACCAGTTTATTACCATAGAATTTTGCAAATATTTGTCCCTTAAAACCTTGTTCCAGATGCCCTGCTGTGTGTGAACCCTCGACAGAGTATTCACATTCAATGCCTTGTTGAAAAGTAAGAGGTTTCTAAAGCCCCATCCACCATTCTTTTTTGGTATGGAGAGTAAGTCCCATCTGCATAGGTGGAGATGTTGTGTATCTTTGCACCCATTCTAGAGAAAATGATACATCAATTTCCTGATCTTGCTCAGTACCAAATGTGGAATTGATTCCATCGACATCCAATAAACCGGTTGGCCTTCCAGCACAATTTTTACCAGGATGTATCTACCACCCAAGGTGAGCCATCGGTTGCACCATAAACCTATCCTCTTTGATATTTTTTCTACTAACCAGTCTTAGTGTCCCGCATGATACACGTCTGTCTTCAGATAGTATCCTAGGTATTTGAAGCACGCAGAGAGGTCTCTAAAGGTGTATGTAATAAGACTCTTGAAAGGATAAATTCCACTAACAGAAATGCCTGCATAATGGACTGTAGTTTTTGAAATATTAACTGTTAGCACTGAAGATTTACAAAAAAAACAAATAATTTTTTCAATTTCCCACCATTCTTTTAGATTCTCCTTCGTCATTATAAGAACATAATCAATGAACAGTAAATACAAAATATTATACATTTGAGAAACTTTTATACCTAAAAGTTTACCTTCACCTATGGTGTTTTTCAAAAGTAGGCTGAGGCCTTCCATGACCAAGATGAATAGGAGAGGCGAAAGTGGACACCCTTGGCGCATTCCCCTGCCACTTTAAAAAAAATATGTGGCTTCACCATTTATCATAACAACAAAGGATGAAGATGTCACACATTCCATCATCCAATTGGTCATCTGGATCCTGAAGCCGGCTGTTAGAAGGATAAGTCTTAATAAATTCCAATAGATACAATCATAAGCTTTCCTTAGGTCTAGTTTTAATACCATGTCTTTTAATTTTTATTTTTTATACTGTGTAAAATTTTGTGGGCTGTTCCAATGGCCTCTTGGATACTCCTACCTTGTAGAAAATCTAGTTGCTCAGCTGAAAGTGCATTTGAAAGAATCTGTTTGATATGATTAGAAATTATTTTTGAGATCACTTTATAGCACAGATTGCATAGTAATATCGGGCGGTAATCATCGAAGGTTGATGGTTTGTTAGCCTTTAGAATTGAAGTTAGAAAAGTCGAGTTAAGGCTACCAACAATAGAACCCAACCTTCTCATTTCTTCCACCATTTCTAGAAAATCCTCCCCAACTATATAAAAAATTAAAGTGAAAAACTTAGAGGTCTAGCCATCCAGCCCTGGGATCTTTTCTTTTTTGAAATTAAAGAGAACTTTTTTTAATTCTTCCATTGTAACTGGTTGATATAGGGTACTTGTTTCTTCATCCTTCAACATCTGGGGATATAACCCAACAATTTTTACTTGATCTACGATGTTTCCAGAATCCTGATCTTTGTAAAAATCCTTGAAATGATTGGTCGTTGCTTCCTTAATGGCTCCCTACTCAGTAACTTTTTTTCCATTACCATCATTGATTTCCCAGACATGTTTCCTAGTCCTGTTGAAGCTATCATAATTATGAAAATTATTTGTATTGTTGTCCCCACTAGACAACCATATTGCCCTGCTGTGAAGTCTCCACCATTCTTTGGTACCTCTAAGAATAAATTTTCTTTCAAGTTCCCTTTGTCAAATGAGATTCCCTTCCTCAATGTTGGTAGAATCCTCCATTAGATGCAGGATCAAAACCTTTATTCCTGCTTCAAGTACCTTAAATTTTTTCATTATTTTTTCCAGCTTATATTTATACCACTGTTTTGTATGGTTCTTTAAAACATTTAATTTCCACACGATTCTCTTCTGACTTCCCCGTTCGGAAAGGAACACAATATCTTTCCAGATATCTTGAACCAATTTGACATAATCTTGTTCATTCAGCCAATGGGCATTCATTTTGAAGGGAAACACTTTGTATAATGGTAGAATTTCCAACTGAAGGAGAATAGGTGCGTGATATGAAATATAGGGTAACTCTACCCAAGATCTAAATATGCAAACTGATAATAATAATTCTTTAGTTACTAGACACCAGTCCAGTCTCCTAGCCACCACTTCACTGCCCGTATGACCATTCCATCACGTCGGTACAATTATATCTGGTTTAATATCAATCAACTTACTAGCACTAAATAAATCCCTGAAAAAATCATCTGATGGTCTATGCTGGGCCGCCCCACCCAAAACCTCATCCAGAGATAGAACAAAGTTTAGGTCACCTACTAATATCAAATTCCTTATCCCCAATATCCCACTATTAGCCACTGATTGCCAAAATTGTAAATGATCTGTACATGGTCCATAAATATTTAGCAGAGCTAAGTCCCACTTATCCTTTAAGCACCTTCCTGTTAATAGAATACCGCCAATCGTGAGATAGGGCACCGAGTCATAAACATTAGGATCCCAAGAGACTAGTAAGACCCCCGATGTACCCAATGAATTGTCTGCATAGAAAACCCATGAAGGTCTCAAAGCATGAAAAAAATCTCTGGATTTTTGAACAGAAACCAGAGTTTCTTGGAAGAATACATAACTATCTCTGGAGTTTCATATATTAGTTTGACATATCTAAAACCATGTTATATTATATTAATTTGAATACATAACTATGTAATTTATGAATTCTTTTATTTAATTTAGAATATAAAGTATGAATAATATACGAGAACTCATGTATTGTTTTTTGAATTTTGAATTAGTACTTTATTTTTATATATATGAAAAACATTTTTTTCAAAAAAGATAGAAATATTTCACTTTATGAATAAATTTGTATTATTTCCAAAAATGATTTATGAATACTTTACTTACAACACTACTATGGGTAACTATAGGTTGTCATCCACCATTTATAATGTGACAAATAAACATATTTAAACCAAGTAATTCCAACTCAACCATAAGGGATGATGTCATCCTCTAAAATGTGATTGGTTATTTTAAAGTTGATTTTGACGGTACAATTGTTTTTTGAAGTTCATTTTTACATCAAAATTCTCCTAATTTGAAAGTTCATACAACATTGATTTTGTACCTAATATTAAATCTACAACCCTGTATAAATATATTTCCTACCTAGTATCTTCCTTATATTACAATTGTTTATGAACTTGATTCACATATATTATAGGTGTTATATTTTCACGTAGTTGGAACAACATCATGTATGTAACTTGGCTATTTTGGGCCCTATCCTAGTCAATTTTGTCAATTAACATACATAATTTTTTTAATGCTTTCTACTGTTTATCTTCTTTTAATTTTCAATGGTTTTCATATTTAACATGATTATTAATAGCTTCCTTAAATTTTCATGTAGTAATTGGATTCAAGATTAACTTGTATAATAGATAGACTTAAGACAACTACTAACAACACACTTTATTAGTGAATTTACAACTAACTTCAAGCTCATTTGTTATAATAAATAATTCACATTATTTGGAGAACAAGTACCCTTAAGGGGAATGACTCCACTAACTAGCTTAATGTTTCAACGTAATTGCATAGTTTTAGTGAGTCTAGTTCTTAAAACAATCCAATCTACAATCTCAATTCACCCCTTGATAGTGCGGCAAGGGTGCTTTCAATGTTCTTGCTTGTTTTCCACTTCAAGGATTAACACCTTCAACCATTTCTATGGCCCAAAGATTAATGTACCTAGTATCAAAAATATCCTAATGGCACCTATATCCATACTTAGAGGCAAGGATAACCTTAAGATGTCTTCTGTGGTGGTTCAAGGTGTTTTTCCAAATCCTTGTATTCCCAAAAGATTATTTTAGGGCTTAATTTATGTGTTTCCTCCCATGACCATGTCAAAGGGATCAAGACCCATAACTAGTACTCAAAATATTCTAATGATTCCGATATCTCTATAGAACACAAGGATGCCCTTGGGATGTCCTATGTGGTAGTTATGGGTCTTTTTAATTTGATCTTAAAATTATGGGAACTTTGAGGTCTAGAATGAACCTTCTAAGAGATATAATAAAGAAATATGATTTGGTGATTTTATGGGGAATGCATATTTACAACTCACTTATTACATTACAATCTATGTAAATACAGTTAAGTTAAATTGAATATATGTCTACAAATAAAAATAAAAATAAAACATATATTGATGTGACTAGAAATAAAAGTACTTTTGGGTATATAAATTACTTTTAATAAAAAATGTAATATTCATAAAGTAATAATAATGAAGTTATTTTTAAAAAAAATCCATGTTATAAATCACACACTCATTTTTTGAATTGGGGATGGGTATGTGCAAGCTAATGATGGTCTCTCACGACACGTTAGTGACAATGCAAACATGGAAAAACAACAATATGTTAACTTGGATGGATTATTCAAGGTACTTTTACAATAAATTTGAATATGGTGTAAGAATATGAAATGTAGAAAATTGAATTATCTTTCCAAATATACAACTTTTATTCATGTAAATTGTGAATAACTATGTGAAAATTGATTTTTTCTAAAAGTGGTATGGTATTTTTTGAGAAAACTATAAGGTATATGTTTTGTTCATGAAGGTGTTGAGTACATTAATGATGGAATTTCATTCCAAAAACTTGTATGGTTGTAGAGAAACCATTTTATAGTGGGGAATTTTTTG
>SNQJ01S0141489.1:0-10691 GCA_010110895.2 Picea sitchensis | reverse complement strand
ACAATAATTCAAAAACATTATTAATACTTTTCCAATTTTATCACAATGTGATATATGCTCAATTAGTTTTAGCAGTGTTGTGCTCCATTGATAGAGTATTTATTATCCCAATGACCATGATATCAATTTTGCATGGGACCCTCTACACCTCACCTTATGTTTATGTTTGATATAATGGATTTAGTAAAAGAGTTCAAAAAACTCTATTAATGATTTGCCAAGTCCATGACAATGTTATATATACCCCATTCAGTGTTAGTAGTGTTGTGTCTCAATGTCAAAATATTTATTATGCCACTGACCATGATATCAATTTTGCACTAGAGCCTCTCCACTTTCTCCAAACTCTACAACAACTAAAGCCGCTCCACTTTCTCTAAACTCTGCAACAACATATGCACCAAATTAAGTGTACCACCAGAATGAAAACTGAGTAAACCACCTTAGTATCAATACAATATCAAGTGGAGCCTTTTATAAAACATAATGGTTGATTATCAAATTAATAACAAATTCACATTAAACTTAATAATCAAATATAACCAAATGGAAAACCTTAAATAATAAGATAATTAACTCATATATTATTTTTAATACCATTTATTAATTTATTAATGTGATATTAATGAGGTAGATTTTCTGTTAAATAAAGTTTTGGCAACTTAACTTAATGGGATATTGAGTAAGGCTTAGTAAGATTCTAAAAGACAAACAAATTGGGACTTTTGTAGATGAAACAACTTGGGACTTGATCCATGACTTCTTATTTATAATTCATAATACTCAATCACTCAAACTAACCCATTGAACTCAATACTATGATCTAAATTGCAATAAAAACTTCTTATATTTTGATGTTATTATCTTTGAATTATTTTATAAAATTATTTATATGAATTGTTTTAAATATTTTTGGAGTAAATTAAAAATGGGATAAATTTAACTATTTTTGAAATTCAGTTTTTATCAAAAGTTATAGTTATGGAAACTTTACCATAAAATTTTATCTTAAAAAAATAAATCAACATAAAACCTTTATTTTATTTCAATTTTTTTTTTATAATTTTTTTAGATTTATCCATTTTAACAACTCCATTATTATACCTGCTTTTGATCACTTATTAGTTCACCTTTGAATACAAATTTATGGTTTTTTTTTTTCCAAAATTTAACATTAGATGTTTTTTTTTAGTTCATCTTGGTCAAATCCATTCTAGAAGCTCATTCGGTCTTTTGGATGTCACTGGAAGCATTACCCCGTTCATTTATAAGTTGGATTAGAAGAGTGATGTTTCATTTCCTTTGGAATGGTCTCTCGACGAACAAAAATGATCACTTATGCAGGTGGGAAGTCCTAGCAAGACCAAAGAAGCTCGGGGGATGGGGTTTATGCAACCTCTTTTTATTTAATACAACTCTAAATACCTCATCTCTGTGATCTGTACTAAATGAATACATCATCTGGCATCGTGTAGTTGTGGATAAATATTTACAAAACTCATCTCTCATCAAATGGCTTAGGAAACCAACGCATTCCACTAGCTCTGCTTCGAGAGCCTGGACCAGTCTTGTGCACACGACTCCTATTATTCTCCACTAGCTTAGCTGGCGACCAGGGGTGGGTCACCTAATCATGCTAGGTAGAGACAAATCCTCAGGTTGGGAGAAAGATCTATCCTCCCAACATAAGTAATTAATCACATTAATAAAAAAGGGGTTATCTATCTAGCTTAAGCACTGATAGCAAAGAACCCGATCACAACAACACCAGTGTGGATGAGCAACGATGACCTGGGGTTGACAGGGTTGCGGGCGGTTGCTTGGTCAAATTTTATACATGATTTAAACGAAGCTGACATTACTATCCAACCAAATATGGAAGATGCGTTGATGTGGTCAGGTGGTGAAAAAAGTGGAGACTTGTTAGTCAAAAACATCTACGATGCTATCCTTTCTATTCAAGATCTCCCGGTGAAGAGTGTCTGGCAAAGAAAGTTGTGGAAGCGACGACTTCCTCTGAAGGTAAGTTTATTCTTTTGGATGGATATTCATAGCAAAATCCTTACCTAGGACATATTACAGTCGAAAAGGAAAATGGGGCTGAGTGTTTGTTGTCTATGTGGGAGTATGGCAGAAAATATTAATCATTTATTCATTGAGTGCTTATTTACAAGATCGGTTTGGGATAAGAGTGCGATTATGGTCAATTGTAATATCCAGTGGGGCGACCATTATCTCAAAGAAAGTATGAATGCCTGGGTTTAGAATAAGCTAGTGCCTAAAAGACTGCCGATCTTAACTTGTTGGTTTATTTGGAAAGAGCGAAATAAGACATTGGTTGATGATCTGCCCCCCAACGATTGGGCAGTGTTCTACAAGATTATAAGAGCTCTAAATATTTACTTTCCAGTCTGAATTGCTCAGGGACTAAGACAGAGTTTGATCATTAGGATTAATGGTTATGCAACAACCTTTTTTGATGGTGTTGCTTTAGCTGGAGGCTCCATCTGTGGAGCAAGGGGAGCTATAAAATGCCCAAACTCTCAAGTTTACTGTTGGTTTTTTAATTGTGGTGCCGGAACAAACACAAAATCCGAGCTATTAGGAGCGTGGGCTACGCTTACCATCGCACAGTTGATGGATCTTCAATATATTCAGGTTTTGGGAGACTCCAAAGTTGTTATTGAGTGGCTTAACTAGAAAGGGAAACTTCAAGCAATCAACATTGAAGGATGGAAAAGAAGATTTAAGGATTTGATCCCCACTTTCAAAGGCATACTCTTCCAACATATTTTTAGAGAAGCGAATGGGGAGGCCGATTAGCTGTCAAAGCAAGCCCTCACAGAGCCAAAAGGAAATATTTCTTATTTCACTTGGGATGGCGAAAAGGCTGGTCCTGCATTCCAAGTGGATGTCTTTTAATTCTTCTTTGCGCTTCACACCGAATGGCATTCTTGTTGGTTAGTCTTATTTTGTTATGGATCTAGAATCCTCATAGGAGCATAGCATATATTTTCTCAGAATCAGATTCTTTTGAAGTAATCGGTTGATGTTTTGTCTCTTTGTATTGCATGTAGGGGTAGCTAAGTATATTATTTTGTCAAAGTCTTTTTCTGAAGATTTGTTGCTAGTCCTAGTGGACTTGCCTAGTTCAGATTGTAGTTCTCTGAAGATGTTTTAAAAATTATTACTAATATAATTTTTGGGAGAATTTTCATTTGGAAAAAATGATACATAATGTATGTAGTCTAGTCGACAATAATATTTCAGAAAAGTAATTTGAAGACATTAAATACCAATAACGAAACTTATTCTTGGTTTTCTCTTCAACAAAGTTATTTGAAGACATTAAATACCAACCACTAACTTTATTTTTGGTTTTCTCTTCGTATCAAAATAGGAAGTGTTAAGTTAAAGTCATAGTTGCACGGGAATTGGCATTTCTAACATCTCTGAAACTCTTGGAATTGGTAGGGAACGCCCCCAATTGAATGGGAACTCTTTTGGGAGCTTCAACATCAAGGAAATGGGAGCTTGGGAACCAATTTCCTAAAGGTGGAGATTTAAATTAGAATTATATTAAATTAAAATGTAAATATTTTTATTTCATTATTACGAATACATAATTTATTACAAATATTTTCATTATATTTATTCAAAATATCACTATAAAAGTAAGACTAAACTACACTTAAATATTATTTCAAAAATTAGTTAAGTAAAAAAACTTAATAATACTCAATTTATAGTTGTGGATATGAAAAACTTTTAATGCATATATGTTTTCCTTCAAGCCCAAGCTAAACATGAAAGTCAAATAAATCAATACCATATCCATGGCAAACATTTGCTCCACTCTGTAGTTGATATCAACCAACTAACCATATCATTGACCTTTATTGTATTTTCATAGTAGAAGAGTAGTACTATTTTGTTTTTTCCAATAAAAAAATAATAATGCTTCAAATTTACAAAGATGTTTGAAGTTTATATATGTAAAGTTTAATTTTTAAAAAATGTTAAAATTGTATATATGTATTTTCAATTTTGTTTCTCATTTAGAGGGAAAAAGGATCAGAATAGAAAAAAAAACAACAACATTTTGTTTCTCTATTCTCCGATCAACGGTGGTTTGTATTGAACATTTTTGTATTTCTGCACAGTCGTTTTTATCTCTGTTGGTTATTCCCTATCGATCTGAATTATATATTGATCTACGCAGTACTGGCTGGATCACTACCTGCTCAGAGGATGACAGTTAGCTTTTTCATGCTATTTGATCCTATCTCTTTCACCAGTTGAGGCTTGCCTGTTGGTTTTGTCTTTTGTGAAGGGCACATACTTTGACCGGATGAATTATTGTATTTTCTTGGTTATTTCCAATCTAATACAAGGAGAAATTTTTCATTTTGAAAAAAAATTGTTTCTCATTTTCTAATGGAATATTTATGGATATTAAAGTTTCATTATTGTGTTAAATATATTCATATAATTATTAGCACAAATTAAATTAGTAATTTCAATATCGTAGTTGTTGCAATAGGAGAAACATTGTCATGGATTGACGTTCAATTTTATTGAAAGATCTATTTTTTATATTTATTGTAAATTTAGGAGAAACTTCTACTGGTTCAGACACACATTCCCAATGTTCCGACTCTTCTACTAGTTCCAGACACACATTCCCAATGTTCCTACAACATTTATTATTAAAGTTGTTAAAAGAAAATCAATAGAACAATCGAGTGGCTTAATATGCAAGAGTTAAAATTTTTACAACTTAATTTAAGATAACGTTTCATTTTATTGGATTAAAATTAAATAATTTATTTTTTATTTTTTTTCAATTGCGACAGTATGCCGATCGACCAATCTTGTTTTAGTTAGTTTCATAAGTTAGATTCAACCAAGTCCGAAAAAAACTTTAAAACTTGAATGTTCTATTTTAAAGAATAATAAATGCAAGTGTTTTCTTTGATGAGTTGTGGAAAAAACTGTGTTAATTTTGGTTTTGTGTTTTTTCTATGTGCTAATTTTGATGAGTGTTTTTAATATTGGTGAGTGTTTTTTCTATTTGTTGGGATCTTTTTTGTTCGTCATAATTAGTATGTATTCTCTCATATTGAAATATGATTTATATATTATTGAAAAAAAAATGTTTAAAGTTTATACCGGAAGAAATGCATTTAAGGTTTATAGTGAAATATAGTTTATAATAATAATAATTATTATTATTTATTTTTAAGGTCACTACCAAGCTAAACATGTGACTTTTTAGGAGGAAACATGTGTTCTTAAGCATTAGGCTATATATAAATGGAATAAAAATATTTAAGGTACATTCCTTGATGAAAATATTATAAAATTCTTGGTTAAATAGAATCACTATTTTTGGATTAATGTTTTATTATTGCGTGTTCAATGTTTTATGTTCATCATTGATTTTCATTTATTGCTATTATTTATTAAGTGTGTGATTTGTTTTTTCAATTTATTAGTTTATCTCTTTAAATTATTATGTAAATAAAAAATATTTTTATAATGAAAGAATATTTAATATTTTTTAGGAAAACTTTGTGTGAAAATTCAAGGATGTTTTCCACATTTATGGATGACATTTTTAGGAAACTCGTTGGTGTAGACTAGTGTGCCTAACCCAAGGGGTTCGTATTGGGTATGCACTAGCATGCAACTAGTCAAATGCTCATCAACATTGGTGGCAATCAGTTGAGCTAACCCTTTGGGTTCTAAAAATTATTGAAGAACATGGGATTAGGCTTTTATCCACTTATTTGTGTGGAAAATGCCTACACTATGTTGGTATTTGAGTAAATTCCGAGAGGATATCATAGCTATGTTGAGGAGATACTGAAACAAGATTAAGTGGATTCAATGAGATGGAGGGGAAAAGATCAATCAATAGTGAATTTGCATGAATGCAAATGATCTCTTATTCAACTTTGTGGATCTATTGGAGGCATTCATGCTCTATTTTGATTAACACACCCAATTATTGGAGGGATTTCCAAGAAGTTTGGAATGAGAAATTTGAAGTAGAGGAAATGGATCTAGAGAACCAAAGGTAAAGCATTAGTGTTGTATAAATTTCTGATATTACTTTATTCTTCAATCCATTTACATCACCTTCGTGGACAATGTTGTCGACAAAAAAATATTCTTCTAGCATTTGATAAGGTAGAGGGAGGTTCAAATGATACCTCCTAGAATTTAAAATGGAAACACTTCTTTGGGAGTTAGAATTGACATAGATTATTGATGATAGATAAGCCAAGTCTCACAATGCTATTCACATTGTAGAGTGCGAGAACAAAATTAGGAAAGTTATAAAAATATTGAGCTAAAATTTGAATAACTCGTTGATAATTTATATTAGTAGAAGCAAATAAGTAAATGAGATGTGAGACAAGTTCAAATCCATATATAACTTTATTAACATTTACGGGAATATGTTCTCAAGAAGGAAGTGTTGAGACCCTCAACTACCCCAAGTCCTAAGACTTGCCCCACCCCCTAAATTTTCTATATTAAACCTCGTTAATTAAGCATCGCTCCTCCAAATTTATTCTTTTCATGCATTTGATGTTGTTGGAGGACTATGAGTTGGAGACTATTTTATCTTTAATGCCGAGGATATTTTGATGGATTACTTACCCCTTTATGCTCTTGAATGCATGGTTGTTTTGGTTTGGTCTCCATTTAATTTCAAGCTAAATCTTGTTTTGGTTTCATTTAAATTTAATTTCATCTTCTTGTTTCTTGCATGAGGATGATTAACTAATGAGCTTTGTGTTTGCTTATTTTATTGAATTTCATCTTCTTGTTACTTGCATGAGGATGATTAATTAATGAACTTTGTGTTTGCTTATTTTATTGAAGACTGAAATTGTTTTAAGATATTGCAGTTCCATGTAATGCGTAGTTGCACATGCTTCATCGTTATAAGATAGGCAATATGGAAACAAGTTTACCACTTTAAATCTAATTAGCAATGAATACAATCATAAAGGGAAAGATTTGAAGATAAGCAGATTAAGAAGTGAGTTAGGTTGTGCATTGACGATGTAGGTGGGATGATGATCATCAATAGGATGTGTTACTAGTCAAAGTGATAAGGAATGCAAGGGAAACATAAGTGATACATATGAAGTATTTGATGTTGAGATTAAGTTGCATTTAATAAGCTAGATGCACATGTAGATGTCACTAAGTTTGTGTCTAAAGATTGATTGATTTCTAGCTTAAGAAGCCAATGATGAACATGGCAAGATTGATGCATGGAAGGGTGATGTGGGAGAAAGCTCAATCGCAAACAATGAGAATGCAATCTCAACATTCGCTAATGGTTATTAATATCTTTTCATATCACTTAATATCTCACGACCAAGTTTCGAAGAATGATCGGTGAAAAAATCAAGTGTATTTGATGTTTGAGGCAAACTTTACCATGATATATTAGTATCTTGTGTACCTATTTCAAATGCATTAGTGAGGTGGATTAAAAAGAATACATCATAGATGATGAATGCACACAAAGTTATCAAATTTAACAAAGCAATACTTTGTGAAAGATTGAATATTGGGTCTAGTTTGAGTGATTCAAAAGATAAGTCATTATCCTCCCTACCCGAGTTCAAATCCTGTTTATGACATGTTTACCCAATGTGGGTTGATTGGGGCTTGCAAGATACTAGTAATCTCACTCTCACATAAATGATTGAAGGATCCTCCCCACCCTTGTTCAAATCACACTTGTGACATGTTTTCCCCTTGTGGGATCATGATTGGGGTTAGCAAGGTACAAACAATCTCACTCTCACTCAAGTGTTTGACGACAGGATGAGATGTTTCCAAACATTTTATTCAATTGGGTATAGTTTGGGTGGTTAAGAGGAGAAGCCATTAGTCTCCACACCAAGGTTCAAATCCCATTTGTGATATGTTTTCCCCTCTTAGGTTGATTGGGGATAATAAGGTATTAGCAATATCACTCTCACTTAAGTGCTTGAGGGTGGGATGATATGTTTCCAAACATTTTGTTAATTGGATCTAGCTTGGTTGGTTAAGAGGAGAATTGTTATCCTCTCCACCTAGGTACAAATATTGCTTGTGACTTGTTTTCCTCTTGGGGGCTGATTAGAGTTGGAAAGGTACCAACAATCTCACTCTTGCTTAAGTGCTTGATGGTGGGACAAGATGTTTCCAAATATTTTTCACATGAGCATGTGGTGCAACGAAAAAGAAAGATGACTTTTCTCTTGTCCATCCAAGTTCAAATCTCACTAAGGTTCATTTCAATGGGGAAATAGGGAGTTTATTTAAGCCCATTTGGGAACACCTGCAAGGGCCATGTGCCAAAAATCTCACTCTATATTAAGTGCTTGAGGGTGTGACAAAGTGTTTCCATGCATTTTAGCCAATTGGGTCTTGCTTGGGTGGCTAAGAGGAGAAATTGTTATCCTTCCCAACTAGGTACAAATCCCACTTGTGACATGTTTATCTTTTGTAGGTTGATTGGGGTTAGCAAGGTACCAACGTTCTCACTTTTACTTTAGTTTGAGGGTGGGACAAAATGCTTCCAAACATTTTATGTCAATTGGGTCTAACATGGGTGGTTAAGAGAAGGAGTTGTTATCATTCCCACCTCGGTTCAAATCTTGCTTGTGGCATGTTTGTCCCTTGTGATTTGATTGAGGCTAGCAAGGTATTAACAATCTCACTCTTGCTTAAGTGCTTGAGGGTGGGAAGAGATGTTTCCAAACATTTTTTTTGTGATTTGGGTCTAGTTTGGGAAATGAACAAGAGAAATTGGTATCCTTCCCACCCAATTTCAAATCTCGCTTGTAACATGTTTTCCTTTCTCAGAACGATTGTAATTGGCAAGGTACCAACAATCTCACTCACGCTTAAATGCTTGAGGATGGGAAGAGATGTTTACAAAATTTTTGTTGATTGGGTCTAGCTTTGGTGGTTAAGAAAAGAAGTTGTTATTCTCCCCACTTAGGTTCAATTCTTACTTGTGACATGTTTACCTCAATTGAAGTTAACAAAATAACAAGGATCTCATTATCATTTAAATACTTAATAGTGACACTAAACATTTAATCCTTAGAGAAAAGATAACTTACCGCATAGGTCAACTATAAACTTAGTGTTTTTAACAAGTGGTTGGTTGATATTTTTAAAATAGGTTGCATGAAGGATAACATAACACAAAATGTTTTGCACACTTTTAAAGGAAAGAGTAGATATGGGTGAATGCAAGCTAATGATGGTCTCTCATGACGCGTTAGTGGCAATGCAAACTTGGAAACACAACAATCTGTTAACTTGGAGGGATCATTGAAGGTATTTTTATAATGAATTTAAATATGGTGTAAGAAGATGAAACATAGGAAATTGAATTAGATTTCCGAATATACAACTTTTATTCATAGAAATTATGAATAACTATGTCAAATTTGTTTTTTCTAACAATGGTATCTTATTTTTCCAACAAAATATAAGGTATATGTTTTTGTTCGTGCATGTGTTGAGTACCTTAAAGATGAAATTTTATTCCAAAAACTTGTATACTTGTAGAGAATCCGTTGTTCTTGTGTAGTGTATTTTTTGGAAATTTATAATTTTAATTCTATATATTTTTTAAAATTATGAAAGTCAACATATACTTGAAATTACAATGTCTTTTGTTCATGCAAGCTAAGAGGGTCTTAACATGATCAAACCAATTTTATTTTATTTTAGATTGTAGATATCAGTATCCTATAGTGTTGCATATAACTCATTTGAGAAATGGTTAAGCCGACAAAAAAATATAGCAGAAATAAGAGAGGTATGTATTCTAGGATTTTGATATATGTGAAGACAAAAATAGATTAAAAATAGTAAACAATATTATTTTTTTTTTTAAATTATATATTTGGAATCTACATAGTTGAATCTATTTAGATTTGTAGTTTCGTCAATAACTGAATTGTTTAGCCTATAGAAAAATAACTTCAAATACATAGATATAGAGAGGTATTCACAAAAATGGAGGTTTTTATCGATTTGCAGATTGAACCACTAGGTTTGTCATCCCGAACCTAAAACTGAGGCAACCAAGTCAGCATACATGTTGTCAATCCCGCCCCCAAAAAATTAAATTCAAAAGAATGTGCATACGTTCTTAAGAGCGTGTATGCACTCTAGGAACGCACACATGTTCCTAATAGTGCACATGCACTATAGGAATGCACATGCATTCCTAATAGAGTGCACATGCTATAGGAACATGCACGCGTTCCCAAGAATGCACATGCACTCTTATAAGCTATTTTTTCTTTGTCTTGATGAAGAGCCACAATATTGGGCTTGAAACGTTGACAAATCAAATGAATTCTATTGCAGTGCAAACTTCGAATTCCACTCTCACAAACATGACCCGCGAATTCTCAGCGATTAATATTTTTTCTTTGTCATTATCCCATACCTCTCTCTCTCTCTCTCTACCCCCTATCTCTATCTCCCTCTCTACCTCCTATGTTTGTCTTCCTCTCTCTCTCTCCCTTTCACACTCCTATACATCGTAATACCTAGACATTGGAAGACTTAGACATCACAAGGCATTGAAATACCTATACCTAGACCTTGCCTTGACATGCCTCAGACTCTCACACCCACTCTCACTC
>SNQJ01S0141488.1:38338-53173 GCA_010110895.2 Picea sitchensis | reverse complement strand
TTTTACAAAATGACAACTCGTGCCCAGTATACAAAGTGACAACAAGTGCCCTAACATAAAAAAAAAACATATATATCGTGACCTAGATACAAAATGGCAGTAGTTGGTCAATAATTGACCATTTCCACCCTCACCACCCTCAGGAGAATCCTATAAATCTATCTTTATTCTCTTTCTCAAGGATACACCTCGAGAGGTTCTAGGCCTGAGTGTGCTTCAACGCTCTAGAAACTGCACAAAGAATAAACAATGTTATAAGTTTTTTTATCAATGAATTAATAGACATACAAAATGATACTTTGTAATTTAACCTAAGAAAACTCGCAGCCTATGAAATTGTCAATCGTGAGGGTGTTACCTTCCTCTGTGACCCCAATCTCTCCACAATGCCACCATGCGTTAGTTACAAGGATCAAGTCAAGAAAAAACAAATATGCGTAAAAAAAAATTCATGAAACATAAAAAATTATCATCAATGCATTATCTCACCGTGAATATCTCAAATGTCGATGGAGATTCACTAGAATATGGAGCACTAGGTTGTACAACCTACTCTGAGACAACCTCTACTGTGGAAGTGTATGTCAATAAGGCCGAAAGTGGTGGTGGGGGTGGGTGGCAGAAAAGTGGGTTGTGATGGACCCTCACAGGCTGTATAAGTGATTCCAAAACCCTAGGTCTAGAGAAAGGTAACCTAGAAGCAACTCCCAAGTGCCCAGGGGGTGCAATATTACTATACCTAGAAAATGAATCGACGGTCTGCATACCTATGAATAAAATTGAACTATTAGTACCAAGTAGTAAAATTCAAAAACATAAAAACAAACAATTTGAGAATTGTACGATATTTGACTTTACACATGATACTTGTTACATTGGTGACTTGTCCATCCCATACGGACAATCCCTAGCATCGCCTGGTGCCAAATCCTGTAGAAACACGATAACATATAAAAAATTTGAGGATGTCATAAAATAAAGAAATGACTATGTTGAATATATCAAATGTGATACATACATGTGTGTACGATGCATCCAATGAACATACTTCCTCTACTGCTACATCAGTGTTGGGGCTAGGCATTGATGCATTCAAAGGCATAGAGGGTCTGCTACTGGGACAAAACAACTGTGAAACAACATACAATCAAATATCTATATAAATACACAAAATACAAAATAAATATATAACGATGAAGAACATAGAGAGGATTAACATACTAACCTCCTCCATGAAGCTATGTTATCCACTGGGCCCTATAGGCAGATAAAATGTATTCCCACAGCTCGAGCATCTGTGAGTTTCACATGGATGGTTGTTATATCCATATTCTCTCTCCTCACTATACTCTCTTGTGCATGTTGACACTCCAACCCCTCTATCAATGTCACTCGTAGGCACCTCCTACCAAGATAGTGCAACAAAGCTACTATGTTGCACTAGGCTATTATTCAATGATGAGATGGCTAGTTGTACCTGTTGCAAGTTCTCTACAACAGGAGGATGTTGGGTAGGGGGTTTAGGCCTTCGCCTGGGGGAATGGGGACCTAACATGGGGTTGTTCCTACCATGCTCTCGGTCTTGTGAGAACCCTCAACCCACCCCATGGAAGTCACCAATGTCAAAGTAGTTGACATGCTTACCCATAATAAAATCAGCCCATAATTTCCTCAGAAAATATAAGGGAATCTCCCTGTTATTGTAGGGAGGTTTATCAAAAACCATATACCACCTATCCATCCATTTTTTACCAATCTGGGGATGGATGCACCAATCAATGGTAGTTCTTGTCCATTTCTAGGACCCTAAAAATAAACAATATTTGTTATTTTGAAATGCCAAGTTATTTGACTTGGTTTCTGTCTAAACCAGTGTTATAGTACTCGTATATTCTTTCCCTATAATAAAAAATAAAGGTCAACTTCCCTTGGTCAGTTTCAATGGACTCCACAATGATGTCCAAAGAAGTGGCCAAGGAGACTCTACAAGGCTCTCTAGTGCTAGCGGGGAAAATCCCCTTATTACTATACCAGGTCGAAGTATAGAAAGGGCACCAATCTCCCTTAAAAGACAGTTTTATTCCTAAGCTACCCCAAACTATCTAACTGAATGAAGAGAGAGTGGGATGAAAGAAGATAAAAATTTGTACCTTTGGTCCTAATGCCTGATGTAGACCTCCTTCACCTTTGTAACTTCCTAGGATGTTGGTCTCCTCCCAAAGATAACCTGCAACAACACTTAAGCAAACAATGCTAAAAATATACCATCTCTACTTATCAATATAAATGTTAGATATAAACTCAAATGCATTAATCAATTAAGCAAAAAGATACAATCTATTGGGAAAGGAAAATAACTCTTTTATTCAATATGAAGATTATCATGATTACAACCTTCTTATCAGTAAACGCTCTACAAACCTGGTCCAGGATCCTCTTACTACTACTACAAGTGCATCATTCCCATGTTTCCTCTCACATCCAACTGATCTCTTTGGGAAAAGGGAAAGAATTGTATAGGGAGAAAGGGCTAGAGGGGGGATGTTGAGGCCAAATCTCATAAAGGGAAACAAAAACTTGGGCTAGAAGGGGAAGGGATGTTGGCAGAGTTCCTTCATTCTCTTGCTTGATGATGTAATGAGACCCAAATACCTCCCTTTATATGAAAAAAGGATAGTTATTCGGTTTGGGGAAGGGCTACAATGGGTAAAATGGTTGGGAAACCTCAAATAGCCCGTAAACACTACCGAATTCCTTGAAACTTTTTATTTTTTTGAAACTTTTGGAGGTAAACGCGGGTTGTTTAGTATGAAACTCATGTATCTACGTGGGTTGTTTAATGTGCAACACATGTGTGTACGCGGGAAGTAGTTCAGCAGGACGCATACATGGTCCAAAAAATGGTTTTTTAAGAAGGATCCTCAGCAGTAAATTGGAAAATTGTGTAAGTGGAAAGGCCAATGCCATGTATGCATAGGTAGGGAATTTTGGGGCTATAACATATTCCCCCTAATGTGTGAGGTCAGAAGATAAAATGATGGCCGAAATACATTACAACATCTTTACCAGTGGGAAGGCACGAAGTCGAGTGAGCCCACGACCAGATTTCGGGAGGTGCCATCTGCGAAAAAATAATAATCTCTCTGAGGCAGGCATACCCATGCTTTAGATAAACTAACAATGTCTTCCAATCAAGTACACTACATATCCATGTCATATATAAATTTCTATATAAATTGTAGCCGTGAGAAATACACAACGGATCTAGATCTCAAAATCATGTGAAGATATACAAGTACAATATGCATCTTCAAGAAGCATTGACGCATATGGCTGGAGATGAGTACTTCATAGCACAAGAAACAATATTCAAGATCTTCAAATACTCAGGTAGGAGTAAAATGGGAGTGTAATACTCACTACCCTGAGGTCTTCTACAAGCCATCGAGAAAAGAATGGAGGATCTCGATCATTAGGCATAAAACTTCATCGCTCTTGAATTCGAACTTGACTGGACTCTCATGATGGTCGACTCATGAAATTCAAGAGATAAACTGTAGAATGGCCAAATCAAGTTGGATAAAACTTCCCTTGGAGAAAAGCACGACGGATGATAAGACTCAGGTAGCATAACATTGACATAAGTCTGTGATATAGGAGGCACCACAAACTCTCCATATGTTTGGAAGAGTAACCAAACCGAGGAGGCCACAACTCTATGTAGAGAGAACAACTTCCTAAGGTCACACTAGATCCCAATGCTTGGAAAACAAACGAAAGGATTTTCTTTGTCCAAATGTGACTATCTTACTTCCAAAAAAAGAGATTATTTTTTGTCTCCTCTTTTTGGAATATTTGTTTTTTTTTTCTTTTTCAAATTTTTAACAAGCTTAAAAAGGAATAAAATAATGCTACATTACAAATGAAGAACAAGTGTCATGGGAAAGAAAACTGGTTCCAAGTGCATGGAACATATTAATTCTCAGGGCAAGGAGACTTGTGCAAGATAAGGACACTCGGGGAAAATTCCTCCATAGGTCAAGGTGTCCAATCACAAGGAAAAAAGTGTTGCAAGGCTTGCATTTAAGGAATGCTTTGAAGGTTCAGTTGAATAGAAAAATGGAGCTTCCATTAGTCCAAATACGTAAGGATGAGACACGTGATGGGAATAGGTATGACACAACAAAACTCCTTCCATGTTAAATTTTACGAGCCCATAGAAGTTAAGCTATGTGGTTTTTCACGTTTAGAGAGTCTGAAAAACATTAAAAGAAGACTCCAGAGTGTTCCTTTTTCGTAACTAGTCTAGTTGGTTTGAAAAAGGGTTAAACTTATACCGAAAGGACATCTCTTTAAACCCATTTTAACAAGTGTGACAGAGACAAGATCACTCGGCTATCTTTTCAATTTTAAGGAGTCTAAAAAGAGCTTCACTATGGACTCACGACCTTTTTCTAAGTTTAGTCTCCTTAGCCCGAAAAAGTATATAATATAACTTAGGAGAAATCTCCCAATGAGACATGTCTCCCGAGGTGTACATTTTTCCTGAATAATCTATTGGCCAGAAAAAGGGTTAAACTTATGTCAAATAGATGTTCTTTCTAGACCAATTAACGAGTGTGAAAGGAACAAGGTCACTCGACAATATTTTCATATTTAGGGAGTCTGAAAAGAGATTAACTATGGAATCTGAGGGGGTTCCTTTTTCGTAAGTAATCTCCAAGGCCCTAAAAAGAGATAAACTGTTATAACCCTAATTTTCTCCACAAATGCATACCTGGCATTTGGCCCTCTTACCTGCAAATTTTGCCAAACCATCACCTAGTAGCTCTTCTTAAAAATTCATTTTTTGAAGATGTACGTGCCCTGCACCATTACTGCCCATGTACACATGCCTTATGCACTACTACAACCTGCATATGTATGCTAGTTGCACCATTACATCCTACGTATACTTGCAAAAGTTGCAAAAATTAAAAAGTTGCAAGGAATTCGTCGAGATTACGAGCTATTAGGTAGTTTCCCAACGAATCCACCGCCTATAGCCAGTCACCCAACCGAATAACCATCATTTTCCCATATAAAGGAGTTTTTGGGGTATCATTCCTAATCTAAGCATAAGAACAGTGAAACTCTTCCCGTTTCACATCCCCTCCTTGCCCCAAGCGTTTGCAGCCTTGTTGTGAGAATTGCATCAAAATTCCCCATTTTGCCCCTTTTTCCTCCATCATAAGCCCATTCCATTTCCCAAGAAGAAGGTTGAGAGGAGAAGGATACATGAAGGTTCACTTAGAGCTTGGTGAAGAGGATCACGTACCAGGTTCGTGGAGCGGTCGTTGACCTTGTTGTAAGTAATCATTGTGATATCAATAAAAAAAATACTTTTTTTGTCCCGAAATATGATGTGTAAAATGTTTTCATTTGATTTATGTTCTATTCTAACATCTAACCCATGATTTATATATCAAATTCATGTTTGTAGTTTCTTTTTTATCTGTTTGTGAATGCAGGCCAGCCTTGCGAGGAGGTTTTCATTTAGCGGAGCTATCAAGCGCGAGAGGATCGACATCGGATGTGGAGTAAAAGTTACAGTTACCTGATCCTTCTCACTATGTCTTTCATGTATTAGTCTGGGATACGTTTGGGGTATTTAGAAAAGTAGGAGACTTTTACACGGTCATTAATCTACCTACATTGTAAACCCTGGTGTATCCATAGGGGGGTTTTCCTGCTCGCAGAACTGGTGACCATACTAGGGAAGCCTCTAGGGTTTTAGGTGATTTTTGGGTGTTTGATTGTTTTTATACCCTTTGAGTTTATTTGTGAGTCTGTTGAGTATTTAAGGGATTCTGGTCACCATACCAGTTCTCCCTGCCCTGTTAGTCTGTCTGTTTTACTTTTTTTTAAGAAGTACATAGGTTTACGTGGCCTCATGTGGGTCAGCACGCGTACATACACTCGCTGCTTTATAGACAACCCGTGTGCATACGCAGGATGCTTAAGCATCAGTAGCGTACATGTGTCAAGAATTTCTTTTTTAAGAAGAGGTAGTCAACCTCTTCCCTGATTCAAGTTTTACTTCTTAGGGTTTCTTGATGAAGTGTAGTGTCTCTAGTTTTTACAGTCGAAACCTGGGTTGGATATCAGCTTGCTTATCTCTTTAAAGATTTCTTGTGTTTTCTTCGAAAGTGTTTTAGGCGAGTCTTTGAGTTGTTGATCAGCCTGTTTGGTGTCTTTAGTGACTCCCTGCGATCTGCAATGGGCCAAAGGTTAGTTTTAAGTCTTGTCTTGTTTTTCACTTTTTCCCCTTTCACTTTCTTTAAAGAAAAATAAAAAGAAGTTATTTCAAGTTTCTTCATAAAAAAAAAATATAGAAAAATATTTCATTTCTTAGTTTGGTTAGTTATTTTACTCGGAAAGAAAAATGAGTTCAGTTTTTAAGTTCTTTAACTGATTTCATTGAATTTAAGTAGCTCGTAGTCGAGTGACATTTCATTTTTAGTTAAAGATCTTGAAAAAAGTTAGTTATGAAAAGTTGGTTAAAGAGTTAGTTTCAAATCTTTATTGTTAACTAGAATTAATTTTTCTTTCAGTTTCGTTTACTTCTCCTATTTTTCGTCTCTCAAAACACATCACTAGTTTCATTGCCATTTCCTTGAGTTAAAACAAGCCATTTAAAATAAACGCTAATTAAAATCAACTAGACTTTATGTTTGTAGGGTCAATCAACTAGTTTATGCTAGAGCCTTGAATTAGATTGGAGAGGAAACTCTTCAAGGCTTATAAACAAACATTCGAGTCAGATCTAGGGAGTGTAAAAAGTCCAGTAAACGTGAAAGTTATTCGGGACCCCCCTCTAACACAGGGGATAAACAAGAGGTCACATGCAGAAAGGTAGTGGAGATAACCCCTCCAAAGCCGGACCAAGCGTAGTGGGGAACACATATTGAGGACTTGTCGTGGGATACTTTCGGTTGCATTTTCCTATGAAGCTTCATGGATCTTGAATCTGTTCGAGGTCCTTAGTTATCTTCTAGACCACTTGCTCTTGATACCCTCGATAGGTTTCATGCTTGTTACCCTGCTCATTGCGGTTCACATGACTGTCGAATGTACCCGCCTAGTGACTTTTCGCGAGCTAGCAACTTAGTTGCATTTATTTTAGGGACTTACACGGGTGACTGTGGGGGTATAGCGTGGTACCTAGGGCAGACATCGAGCCACGCTTTGCAGAGTATAGCCAGAGGGTGCTTATGTGTTTGATTTGCACTTGCACTGGTAAGTTTCTCTAGTGTTGGTTGGCATAATAGTTCTTCCAACTAGATAGTGTTTTGCTTTCTTTATCTTGTAGGAACTTTTCTAGTGTGTGCTTGGTTTTCAATGTTAGTCAAAATCCTTATTTTTTCATTGATCTTTTCACAAAGTGGAAGATCAAGAGATCCATCGGTCGCGAAGGCTTTAGGGCCTGTCGCCAGTTACATTGGATCCACCACTGCCACCATTACGGCAAAGACTTGACCAGCAAGGGTCATTTCAGGCGATCGGGCAACAATAAACTATGCCTGAGACAACTCCGAGAGGAGAACACTCAAATCCGGAGGAACCGACTATTTATGACCTTGGAGCGGAAGCTCTCTGGCCATTTTATCCTCTGATCACTGACTTGTCAGCGCCACTTTTGATACAAGTTGTCCCTCCAAGGGTAACACATCACGAGTGTCAGATAGTCTTGCAAGCGGCTATGGAAGAAAATACTTCTACTTCGTCAGGGAGTCCTCACACTCCCTCAATGACTGCCACCATAGGGGGCATTCTGCCTCCTAATTAACCTTCACTAGTTCGGACCACAATGGTCTCGACCACCTCTACTTCGGGCAGTGGTCTGGTTTCGTCAATGGTGGCGACCACTGCTCCATTCACATAGAGTGTGACGGGCCCTATGTTTTCATACAGGATGCTCAGCTTTGATACAAACTCTATCCTCACCTACTCCACCCTACAGACCATGGGTCTGGGGGCAGGGAGCTCAAACGTTCCTTTGCAAGGGTCCATGGGGGGCACCCCAGCCCCCTATAACACTATCCCTTACTGTGGGGGTCATATACCTCCTTCATCCCCCTCGCTCGATGGTGATCCCCAGCAACCCGTCGGGCCGAACATGAACTACATCTTGTTTGGAGAAGGCAATCTATGACTATCTTCCTACACCATGTCAGTGGGTTCGATTTCATTCTATTTGTTCGACGCGTTTGGTAATAACGTTTTTTCATCAATTGTGATCTCGACTGGGGGCAACCCTGGTTTTGGACAACAAAATTTTGTGCAGTGTATTATTCTGACACAGGGGGGGAACACATGAGTCTTCTCCTCACAAGGACTTTGGAATCTGTGGCAGGTATAAGTTCCCTCTTCAGGGATGTCGATCGGGGGAAACCCCTTCCATGGTCAATGGAACCCTAGGCAAGGGTTAGTACTTATTCTCGTCGGATCGGCAGGGGGAAACCCTTTCCATAATATTTGGAACACAACGCAGGGAGAAATCCCTGCCCAACCCTCAACATCCAATTACGGGAATCAGTCGATGATGTCCCAACAAATGCAGTATCCATACACTGGCCAAGGCCATGGCATTTACCAGAACCCTGGTCAACAACCTAACTTTTCCTGGCAACCTAGTGCCAGTCAAACTCTAGGATCCCTTTTTCCTATACATAGTACTCAACCCAAGCTACCATTTCTGGGGACGTTACATTTTACAGACTTGTCAAAGTGGTTAAATGACCCAATTTGTCACGATCTGTGTTGGCCTCCCATGTCGACTAAGTTTCCCTCACACAATCTAAAGTTCGAAGGTAAGCCTGGAGAAGATCTGGGTGATCATGTGATGAATTTCCACCTATGGTGCTCGTCAAACTCACTGCGAGATGACTCTGTACAGTTGTGCTTGTTTCAACGCACTCTTATCGGGGGTGCCACGAAATGGTACATCGAGCTTGACCTCTCAATATACTCTTACTTTAGCGATTTGGCCATGATTTTTTTGAACCATTTCCAACTACCTGTGAGATATGATGTCGACACTGAATTGTTGGCCAACTTCGAGCAGACAAAGCCTGATCATATCTCGGATCACATCTGACAATGGCGGTGTCAGAAGAGTTTAATAAAGGTACAGGTCCCACCGGCTTTCCTAATGGAGTGGTTCCTGAAGTCTTTGGTACCTCAGTTATCCAAGGACGTTGCAACGTCGAGAGTGTTTTCATAGGACGAGGCGAAAATGAGTGCACAACAACTTGAACTGATATACTCCCAGTCTGGTTTACTCTATGATATTTTTCTAGATGCACCATGGTCCATTATTGATAAGGACAGACACAAGTCTATACCACATGTTGATGGTATAGTTGGTTGAGCACAAGAAAATCTCATTGATCAACTGTCAAATCAATTGCAACAATTGTCGATACAGCAGACAGCAGCCAGTCAAACCTCTGGTTCGGCTACTCCCCCTACCCAAACGTCGGACGTACATAGTGTGCAGTCGACGAACCCGAAGGCCAACCAGCAGCCTGACGAAAAGAAAATAAAATGAAACAAGAAGGGTAAGGGGGATAAGAAACCCAACAACAATGCTGGTGGGGACAACACAAAGAGGAGAAAGTTGAAGTATCAGTGTAACCTTTTCACAGAAGACCATCCAACTCACCTGTGCCCTTGGCTTGCCAAGGCCTAGAAGTTATTGACGTAGAAGCAACCTGTTGTGTTAACGAACCCATTTCCACATGGGAATAATATGACTCAAGCCTCTTCGAGCACGGATGGGGGTAGGCAGGGGCCCCCTCCATCTTCTAGTAATCCCTTGGCCGCGAATGTTTATATGATGAAAGGTGATGCTTACATAGCAAGTAGGGAACACGATTACGGAATGCCGAAAACTTCTGAAAAGGGTAAGGAAGAAGTAAACCCATCTGTTCCTCTCCATATCGAGAAGACAATGGCTAAAACAATGATACGCATCCTAAAATGGGCATTCAAGAAAGCTTCACATAATCCGAATGTGAGGGCCGCCCATAATTACTCTATGGTGGAGGATTTGTCACAAACCCCTTGCGCGATGTCTTCTTTGGAGCTCCTCCAGAGCTGCCCTTCGTAGAGAAAGGATTTGTTGTCTTCTTTGCGATCTACTAAGACCTGTAATCCGGGATCGATCATGCTTGATACGACCGACTTGAAACCTAGTCTCCCTTACCATGTTGTGTTTCAGATAGTAGTGACTCACCCCACGAAATCTTTTACTCGGAATATTTTCCGTATGGTGGTTGATGAGAGTACCTCGACTTGCGTGATCTCATTGGCATGTTGGAAGGCCATTGGCCAACCTATTTTGTCTCTGTCACCTACTATGCTTACTTCTTTCGACGGTCGTTCTTCCAAACCACATGGAATCATCCCCTCTTTCCTCGTACAGTTGGGAGGGAAGACCATGTGCGTGAAAGTTGAAGTGGTCGATGTGCCTCTCAACTACAACCTATTGTTAGGAAGGAGTTGTACCTATGAAATGCATGGAGTGGTTTCCACATTTTTTCGGGTCTTATTGTTTCCACACGAGGGTTGAATCGTAACCATTGACCAGTTTTCCCTCTCACGGCCTGACCCTTCATCGGGGGCATCCACGGTCTCGATGATTGATAACCCTCATCCCAACATCGTCAATGTAGGGGTTGGTTTCTTCCCACATTTTATGTTCACTTTTGATTACCCTCCCCCCTATGGAAATGTCAAGTTTATATCGGTTTCCCCTGACCAGCCTAGAGATGAAATATTTCAAGTGTCGTCATTCCGTACGAATTACTTTAACAATCTGTGGACTCTTCCTTCCCCATCGGCTTCAATGGAAGGGACATGGAATCCTTGCATGGCCATGCCCTTGTCCGTGACAAAAGTTACGTACAATATTGTCCAACAAGCTTCGGTCGACCCCAATCTGAATCCCGCATAGGAGTTAGATCCAGTTCTCGAGCCTATTTGGGCTCAAGGTTCCCTCGCCACTATCAATTCTTTAGACTTGGTCTTGCCCTCTGATGAGGATATCTTAGAGGCATTGACTAGTCCAGACATACCCTGGGATGATATCCATCACAGATCTTATTTCCTCCTAGAGTTAAGAAGAATAGAGGCAGGTGAATTCGTGTTGACTATGACTGGAGATAGGTTGTTCCCTATTAATCCTCTAGCTAAGCACGCAGTTTATGCCGAGGGTAATATGGAAACTATCACAGAAACAATACCTATTGATATATCCAGAACCCCTGGCATCATGGATAATGTCTTCGTCGGAGCAGACTGCTCCCCCAAGGAGATTCGTATCTATACAGATTTATTTAAGTGATTCTGCGATGGTTTTTCCTGGTCTTACGAGGAAATGCCAGACATTGATCCAATAATAATTGAACATGCGATAATGACTTATCCTGATGCCAAGTTGGTCTGACAGAATCTTCATCCAGTGAATCCTTGGAAAGAGGCAGTTATTAAGGCTGAAGTAGAGAAACTACTCAAAGTTGGTTTCATCTACCCCATCCAGTTGACTCAATGGGTTTCAAATCTCATTCTGGTCAATAAAACACGGGGTATGATTCATGTGTGTATGTACTTCCCTGATTTGAATAAGGCCTATCCAAAGGATAATTTCCCCACCCTATTCATCGATCAAATTGTCGATGAATGCGCAGGTTGTGAGGTATTTTATTTCATGGATGGTTTTTTGGGATACAACCAGATACAGATCAAACCCAAATACCATCATAAAACAACTTGTATTTTTTCGTGGGGCACATTTGCTTATCGTAAGATGCATTTTGGCATGAAGAATGTTGGAGCCAATTTTCAACGGGCCATGTCTTTTTCTTTCCATGACCTTAGACCTATAGTCGAGGCTTATCTCAATGATTAAGCATCACGATCTTGTAAGAGAGTTGATCATCCCACACACCTCCGACTAATCTGTGAGCGATGTCGCTACTATCGGATTCGCGTGAATCCTAACAAATGCAGTTTTTGCATGATGTCGGGTCATCTTCAAGGTTTCATAGTTTCGAAAAAATGGATCATGGTCGATCCTCTGAAGGTTGAGGCAATAGTTCAGTTGCCTCCCCCATGCACAGTCCCTCAGCTTCAAATATTACAGGGAAAAGATAACTTTCTTCGACGTTTTATTGTAAACTATGTTGATATCACTAATGGGTTCATGTGTTTATTTAATAAGGGAGTCTCTTTCTGCTGGGACGAAGCCGCTCAACTCTCTTTCGAAGAGTTGAAATGTGCCCTCACGTCTTCCCCTCTACTTCGGCTTCCCAATTATAATAAATATTTCTTATTGTACTTGGTCATTGTAGAGTCGACCATCGGTATGGTCTTGGTTCAAGAGGATGATCTGCTCGAAGAGCATGTGATTTATTACTTGAGCTGAGGCCTGGTTAGACCGGAACTCAACTACTCCCATGTTGATAAGCTTGTGTTTTCAGCAATACATGTTGTCCAGCGGTTCCGTCATTATATTATGCTTCGTAAGACCACCATCATTATCGTTGTGAATCTGTTTCAATACATGTTGACAGGACACGCCATCAGTAGAAATATCAGTAGATGGATTGTTATCCTCCATGAATTTGACTTGGATTTTGTTTCCGTGAAATTCAAAAAGTCACTGGTCTTTTTGGAACTTATCTCGGAACTTTCGGTCGAATCAAGTGATGTTACGCCCAAAGAATCGTCGATTAAAGGAGATCTTTTTAAGATTTCATCTTCGGACCCTTGGTATGGAGATATACTAGTCTATCTCTAGAATTTGAAGTGCCCCGCCTTTGCTTCTCACAACGAGCATTGACGTATACGCCATCAGGCATGAAACTATGTCATACTCGATGACACATTGTATCATTGACGTGTAGATTGCATCCTTCGTCACTGCCTCATTTATGAAGAAGCGGAACATGTTCTTAACGACTGCCACACTGGATCATGTGGTGGTCATTTGTTTGCGTTGGAAACAGCCCAAAATATTCTATGAGTCGGTTACTTTTGGTCGACGTTAATCAAGGATTATGTTGAATCGGTCAAGAAGTGCCACCCGTGTCAGATCTTCTCTCGAAAGATGAGGGCACACCCCACTCCCATGTTTCCCGTCATTATTGTTGGTCCCTTCACCAAGTGGGGGATTAATTTTACTACATGCCACCCGGCTTTAGCCAGGGGGCATCGTTATATCATCGTAGCAGTAGACTACTTCACAAAGTGGGTTGAGGCTATGCCAACATTTAATAATGATGGCGAGAAAACAACTCTCTTTATTTTTAACCAGATAGTAGCAAGGTTCGGCATCCCGAAGGAGATTTTCACTGACCATGGAAGTCACTTTCAAAACAAAATGATGTCTGAGTTAACATCAAATATTGGGTTGAGGCAACAACATTCATCACCCTACTACCCACAAGCGAATGGTCAGGTGGAAGCTGTGAATAAGTCCCTCAAGACTATTCTACAGCGAACGATCAATTCTTCCAAGTCAAATTGGAATTTGATGTTGTACTCGACATTATGGGCCTACCGAATGACTATAAAGATTGCCATCAGTTTTTCACTTTTTCAACTCATTTACGGGCTAGAAGCAATCTTGCCTATAGAGTGTCAGATCCCATCTCTAAATTTGGCAGTACAGTTATTTCCAGACACTTCACCACTTGAGGAACGCTTATTATATCTCGAGCAACACGGTGATGCAGCCTTGGCCAACGAGACTCACAAGCAATGAGACAAGTGTCAATATGATCGGTCTGTTCGTCCTCGGATTTTCTTCGAAGGAGACCTTGTCCTGGTCTACGACCAAGATAAGGATCCCCTGGGGGCAGGCAAGTTCAAACCCATGTGGTTTGGACCTTTCATTGTGAAGGAAGTCTTAAAGAAGGGTTCTTATCGTCTAGTTTACTTTGAGGGAAATGCTTTGGCGGAGCCTAGAAATGGGCTCTACCTCAAGAAGCATTACTCATAGGTTGGTCGCTTGGGTGACTTCTTGTACATATGTATAGTTTTTATACAGTTGGTTTCTATCTTCTTTTTTTTATGGACGTGTCGTTATTTATGTCTTATTTTTCACTGTGGAGGAGTTCAAGTGAATCGAAGGTGTTCTTTGGGTTCACGGACGGTGCTAGCCAGCACACTCGGAGGCTTGCTTCCACAGCTTGGGTGATTTTCACGCCTCAAAGCCAGTTGCTATCTTCTGGAGGTATCTATCTAGGTGACGCCACAAACAATTTCGTTGAGTACAGTGCAGTGATAGAGTTGCTTTGTGATGCTTCATCGCATGGTGTCTCTCACCTATGGGTCTACTTAGATGCTCAACGGGTTGTGTCCCAGTTAAATGGGGTTTATCCCATTTATGATCCTACTCTACACCGAATTTTCCTTAGGTTACATCTCTTAGAACGTTGCTTTGATTACATTACATATATCCATGTTCCTAGGAGATTAAATCAAATGACAGATATTGTAGCTAATCAAGTATTAGATTGGCATATTGCACACACATACACATGTACATACATTTGTAAAAATGTGATCCATAAGACATAAATATGTAAATATATATATATATATATATATATATATATATATATATCAAAAAGTGACAGAGTACATCGGTGGGCACGAACGCATCAAAAATATATATCCGGTATACATCACGGGGCTTATGCCCTAAAAAATATACAAAAAGAGTACCCTCAGCACATAAAAGGTCCATCCTAGCTAAGCACAGGGCATGTTGGCCCTGCCATAGTG
>SNQJ01S0141488.1:11805-28324 GCA_010110895.2 Picea sitchensis | reverse complement strand
TTACAAATGTATGTACATGTGTATGTGTGTGCAATATGCCAATCTAATACTTGATTAGCTACAATATCTGTCATTTGATTTAATCTCCTAGGAACATGGATATATGTAATGTAATCAAAGCAATGTTCTAAGAGAAGTAACCTAAGGAAAAGTCAGTGTAGAGTAGGATCATAAACGGGGTAAACCCCATTTAACTGGGACACAACCCGTTGAGCATCTAAGTAGACCCAGAGGTGAGAGACACCGTGCGATGAAGCATCATGAAGCAACTCTATCACTACAATGTACTCAACGAAATTGTTTGTGGCGTCACCTAGATAGATACCTCCAGAAGATAGCAACTGGATTTGAGGGGTGAAAATCACCCAAGATGTGGAAGCAAGCCTCCGAGTGTGCCGGATAACACTATCCATGAACCCAAAGAACACCTTCGATTCACTTGACCTCCGCCATAGTGAAAAATAAGACATAAATAACGACACGTCCATAAAAAAAAAGAGACAAAAACTAGATGTATAAAAAATATACATATGTACAATAAGTCACCCAGGCGACCAACCTATGAGTAATGCTTCTTGAGGTAGAGCACATTTCTAGGCTCCGCCAAAGCATTTCCCTCAAAGTAAACCAGACGATAAGCACCCTTCTTTAAGACTTCCTTCACAATGAAAGGTCCAAACCACATGGGTTTGAACTTGCTTGCCCCCAGGGGATCCTTATCTTGGTCGTAGACCAGGACAAGGTATCCTTCGAAGAAAATCCAAGGACGAACAAACCGATCATATTGACACTTGACTCGTTGCTTTTGAGTCTCGTTGGCCAAGGCTGCATCGGCGTGTTGCTCGAGATATAATAAGTGTTCCTCAAGTGGTGAAGTGTCTGGAAATAATTGTACTGCCAAATTTAGAGATGGGATCTGACACTCTATAGGCAAGATTGCTTCCAGCCCGTAAATGAGTTGAAAAGGTGAAAAACCGATGGCAGTCTTTATAGTCATTTGGTAGGCCCATAATGTCGAGTACAACATCAAATTCCAATTTGACTTGGCAAAATTGATCGTTCGCTGTAGAATAGTCTTGAGGGACTTATTCACAGCTTCCACCTGACCATTCGCTTGTGGGTAGTAGGGTGATGAATGTTGTTGCCTCAACCCAAGATTTGATGTTAACTCAGACATCATTTTGTTTTGAAAGTGACTTCCATGGTCAGTGACAATCTCCTTCGGGATGCCAAACCTTGCTACTATATGGTTAAAAATAAAGAGAGTTGTTTTCTCGCCATCATTATTAAATGTTGGCATAGCCTCAACCCACTTTTTGAAGTAGTCTACTACTACGATGATATAACGATGCCCCCTGGCTAAAGCTGGGTGGCATGTAGTAAAATTAATCCCCCAATTGGTGAAGGGACCAACAATAATGATGGGAAACATGGGAGCGGGGTGTGCCCTCATCTTCCGAGAGAAGATCTAACACAGGTGGCACTTCTTGACCGATTCAACACAATCCTTGATTAACGTCGACCAAAAGTAACCGACTCATAGAATATTTTGGGCTGTTGCCAACCCAAACAAATGACCACCACATGATCCAATGTGGCAATCGTTAAGAATGGGTTTCACTTCTTGATGAATGAGGCAGTGATGAAGGATGCAATCTACACCTCGACAATACAAACTGTCATCGAGTATGACATAGTTTCATACCTGATGGCGTATACGTCGATGCTCATCATGAGAAGCAAAGGCGGGGCACTTCAAATTCTAGAGATAGACTAGTATATCTCCATACCAAGTGTCCAAATATGAAATCATAAAAAGATCTCCTTTAATCGACGATTCTTTGGGCGTAACATCACTTGATTTGACTGGAAGTTCCGAGATAGTTTCCACAAAGACCAGTGACTTTTTGAATTTCGCGGAAACAAAATCCAAGTCAAATTCATGGAGGATAAAAATCCATCTACTGATCTTTCTACCGATGGCGCATTGTGTCAACACGTATTGAAACAGATTCACAACGATAATGACGGTGGTATTACGAAGCATAATATAATGACAGAACCGCTGGAAAACATGTACTGCTGCCAACACAAGCTTATCAACATGGGATTAGTTGAGTTCCGGTCTAACCAGGCCTCAACTCAAGTAATAAATCACATGGTCTTCGAGCAGATCGTCCTCTTGAACCAAGACCATACCAATGGTCGACTCTACAAAGACCAAGTACAATAAGAAATATTTATTATAATTGGGAAGCCGAAGCAGAGGGGCAGACGTGAGGGCACATTTCAACGCTTCGAAAGAGAGATGAGCGGCTTCATCCCAACAAAAAGGGACTCCCTTATTAAATAAACACATGAACCCTTTAGTGATATCAACATAGTTTACGATAAAACGTCGAAAAAAGTTATCTTTTCCCTGTAATATTTGAAGCTGAGGGATTGTGCATGGGGGAGGCAACTGAACTATTGCCTCAACCTTCAGAGGATCGAACATGATCCATGTTTCGAAACTATGAAACCTCGAAGATGACCTGACGTCATGCAAAAACTACATTTGTTAGGATTCAAGCGAATCCTATAGTAGCGATATCACTCACAGACTAGTCGGAGGTGTGTGGGATGATCAACTCTCTTACGAGATCATGATGCTTAATCATCGAGATAAGCCTAGACTATAGGTCTAAGGTCACGGAAAGAAAAAGACATGGCCTGTTGAAAATTGGCTCCAACATTCTTCAAGCCAAAATGCATCTTACGATAAGCAAATGTGCCGCATGGACAGATACAAGTTGTTTTATGATGGTCTTCGGGTTTGATCTGTACCTGGTTGTATCCCAAAAAACCATCCATGAAAGAAAAGACCTCACATCCTGCGCATTCATCGACAATCTGATCGATGAATAGGGTGGGGAAATTATCCTTTGGACAGGCCTTATTCAAATCAGGGAAGTACATACACACGTGAATCATACCCTATGTTTTATTGACCAGAACGAGATTTGAAACGCATTGAGTCAATTGGATGGGGTAGATGAAACCAACTTTGAGTAGTTTCTCCACTTCAGCCTTAATAGCTGCCTCTTTCCAAGGATTCACTGGATGAAGATTCTGTCAGACCGACTTGGCATCAGGATAAGTCATTATCACATGTTCAATGATTATTGGATCAATGCCTGGCATTTCCTCGTAAGACCTGGAAAAACCATCGCATAATCACTTAAATAAATATGTATAGATCCGAATATCCTCGGGGGAGCAGTCCACTCTGACGAAGACATTATCCATGACGCCAGGGGTTCTGGATATATCAATAGGTATCATTTCTGCGATAGTTTCCATATTACCCTTGGCGTAAACTGCATTCTTAGCTAGAGGATTAATAGGACACAACCTATCTCCAGTCATAGTCAACACGAATTCACCTGCCTCTATTCTTCTTAACTTTGGGAGGAAATAAGATCTGTGATGGATATCATCCCAGGGTCTGTTTGGACTAGTCAATGCCTCTAAGATCTCCTCATCAGAGGGCAAGACCAAGTCTAAAGAATCGATAGTGGCGAGGGAACCTTGAGCCCAAATAGGCTCAAGAACTAGATCTAACTCCTGTGCGGGATTTAGATCGGGGTCGGCCGAAGCTTGTTGGACAATATTGTACATAAATTTTGTCACGGACAAGGGCATGGCCATGCCAAGATTCCATGTCCCTTCCATTGAAGCCGATGGGGAAGGAAGAGTCCACAGATCATTAAAGTAATTCATACAGAACAACGACACTTGAAATATTTTAGCTCTAGGCTGGTCAGGGGCAACCGTTATAAACTTGACATTGCCATAGGGGGGAGGGTAATCAAAAGTGAACATAAAAGGTGGGAATAAACCAACCCCTACATTGACGACGTCGGGATGAGGGTTATCAATCATCGAGACCGTGGATGCCCCCGATGAAGGGTCAGGCTGTGAGAGGGAAAATTGGTCAATGGTTATGATTCGACCCTCGTGTGGAAACAATAAGACCCAAAAAACTGTGGAAACCACTGCATGCATTTCATAGGTACAACTCCTTCCTAACAACAGGTTGTAGTTGAGAGGCACATCGACCACTTCAACTTTGACACACATGGTCTTCCCTCCCAACTGTACGAGGAAAGAGGGGATGATTCCATGTGGTTTGAAAGAATGACCGTAGAAAGAAGTAAGCATAGTAGGTGATGGAGACAAAACAGGTTGGCCAATGGCCTTCCAACATGCCAACAAGATCACGCAAGTCGAGGTGCTCTCATCAACCACCGTACGGAAAATATTCCAAGTAAAAGATTTTGTGGGGTGAGTCACTACTATTTGAAACACAACATGGTAAGGGAGACTAGGTTTCAAGTCGGTCGTATCAAGCATGATCGATCCCGGATTACAGGTCTCAATAGATCCCAAAGCAGACAACAAAGCCTTTCTCTACGAAGGGCAACTTTGGAGGAGCTCCAAAGAAGACATCGTGCAAGGGGTTTGTGACAAATCCTCCACCATAGAGTAATTATGGGCGGCCCTCGCATTTGGATTATGCGAAGCTTTCTTGAATGCCCCTTTCAGGATGCGTGTCATTGTTTTGGCCATTGTCTTCTCGATTTGGAGAGGAACATATGGGTTTACGACTTCCTTACCCTTTTCAGAAGTTTTCGACATTCCGTAATTGTGTGCCCTACTTTCTATGTAAGCGTCACCTTTCATCATATAAACGTTCACGGCCAAGGGATTACTAGAATATGGAGGGGGCCCCTGCCTACCCCCATCCACGCTCGAAGAGGCTTGATTCATATTATTCCCATGTGGAAATGGGTTCATTAACACAACAGGTTGCTGCTACGTCAATAACTTCTAGGCCTTGGCAAGCCAAGGGAACAGGTGAGACGGATGGTCTTTTGTGCAAAGGTTACATTGATACTTCAACTTTCTCTTCTTTGTGTTGTCCCCGCCATCATTGTTGTTGGGTTTCTTATCCCCCTTACACTTCTTGTTTCATTTTTTTATTTCTTTCTGTCAGGCTGCTGGTTGGCCTTCGGGTTCGTCGACTGCACACTATGTACGTCCGACGTTTGGGTAGGGGGAGTAGCCGAACCAGAGGTCTGGCTGGCCGCTGTCTGCTATATCGACAATTGTTGCAATTGATTTGACAGTTGATCAATGATATTTGCTTGTGCTCAACCAACTATACCATCAACATGTGGTCTAGACTCGTGTCTTTCCTTATCAAGGATGGACCATGGTGCATCTAGAAAAATATCATAGAGTAAACCAGACTGGGAGTATATTAGTTCGAGTTGTTGTGCACTCATTTTCACCTCCTCCTATGAAAACAATCTCGACGTTGCAATGTCCTTGGATAACTGAGGTACCAAAGACTTCAGGAACCACTCCATCAGGAAAGACGGTGGGACCTATACCTTTATTAAACTCTTCTGACACCACCATTCTCAGATGTGATCCGAGATATGATCAGCCTTTGTCTGCTCGAAGTTGGCCAACAATTCGATGTTGACATCATATCTCACAGGTAGTTGGAAATGGTTCAAAAAAATCATGGCAAAATCTCTAAAGTAAGAGTATATTGAGAGGTCAAGCTTGATGTACCATTTCACGGCACCCCCGATAAGAGTGCGTTGAAACAAGCACAAATGTACAGAGTCATCTTGCAGTGAGTTTGACGAGCACCATAGGTGGAAATTCATCACATGATCACCCAGATCTTCTCCAGGCTTACCTTCAAACTTCAAATTGTGTGAGGGAAACTTAGTCGGCATGGGAGGCCAACACAGATCATGACAAATTGGGTCGTTTAACAACTTTGACAAGTCTGGAAAATGTAACGTCCATAGAAACGGTAGCTTGGGTTGAGTACTATGTACAGGAAAAAGGGATCCTAAAGTTTGACTGGCACTAGGTTGCCAAAAAAAGTTAGGCTGCTGACCAGGGTTCTGGTAAATACCATGGCCTTGGCCAGTGTATGGATACTGCATTTGTTGGGACATCATCGACTGATTCCCGTAATTGGATGTTGAGGGTTGGGTGGGGATTTCTCCCTGTGTTGTGTTCCAAAGATTATGGAAAGGGTTTCCCCCTGCCGATCCGACGAGAATAGGTACTAAGCCTTGCCTAGGGTTCCATTGACCATGGAAGGGGTTCCCCCCGGTCGACATCCCTGATGAGGGAACTTATACCTGCCACAGATTCCAAAGTCCTTGTGAGGAGAAGACTCATGTGTTCCCCTCCTGTGTCAGAATAATACATTGCACAAAATTCTGTTGTCCAAAACCGGGGTTGCCCCTAGCCGAGACCACAATTGACGAAAAAGCGTTATTACCAAATGCGTCGAACAAATAGAATGAAATCGAACCCACTAACATGGTTTAGGAAGATAGTCATAGATTTCCTGCTCCAAACAAGATGTAGTTCATGTTCGGCCCGACGGGTTGCTGGGGAGCAGCATCGAGCGAGGGGGATGAAGGAGGTATATGACCCCCACAGTAAGGGATAGTGTTATAGGGGGCTGGGGTGCCCTCCCATGGACTCTTGTAAAGGAGCATTTGAGCTCCCTACCCCCAGACCCATGGTTTGTAGGGTGGAGTAGGTTAGGACAAAGTTTGTATCAAAGCTGAGCATCCTGTATGAAAACATAGGGCCCGTCACACTCTATGTGAACGAAGCAGTGGTCGCCACCATTGACGGAACCAGACCACTGCCCGAAGTAGAGGTGGTCGAGACCATTGTGGTCCGAACTGTCGAAGGTGAGTTAGGAGGCAAAATGCCCCCTGTGGTGGCAGCTGTTGAGGGAGTGTGAGGACTCCTCGACGAAGTAGCAACATTTGCTTCCATAGCTGCTTGCAAGACTATCTGACGCTCGTGATGTGTTACCCTTGGAGGGACAACTTGTATCAAAAGTAGCACCGACAAGTTAGTGATTGGATGGTCAAATGGCCAGAGAGATTCCGCTCCAAGGTCATAAATAGTCGGTTCCTCCAGATTTGAGTGTTCTCCTCTCGGAGTTGTATCGTGCATAGTTTATTGTTGCCCGGTCGCCTGAAATGACCCTTGCTGGTCAAGTCTTTGTCGTAATGGTGGCAGTGGTGGCTCCAATGTAACTGGTGACAGGCCCTGAACCCTTCACGACTGATGGATCTCTTGATCTTCCACTTTGTGAAAAGATCAACGACAAAATAAGGATTTTGACTAACATTGAAAACCAAGCACACACTAGAAAAGTTCCTACAAGATAAAGCAAACAAAACACTATCTAGTTGGAAGAACTATTACGCCAACCAAGACTAGAGAAACTTACCAGTGCAAGTGAAAATCAAGCACAAAAGGACCCTCTGGGTATACTCTACAAAGCGTGACCCGACGTCTACCCTAGGTACTACGGTATACCCCCGCAGTCACCCGTGTAAGTCCCTAAAATAAAGGCAACTAAGTTGCTAGCTCGCGAACAATCACCAGGTGGGTACATTCGACAGTCAGGTGAACCACAATGAGCAGGGTAACAAGCATGAAACCTATCGAGGGTATCAAGAGCAAGTGGTCTAGAAGACAACTGAGGACCTGGAACAGATTCAAGATCCATGAAGCTTCGTAGGAAAATGCAACCGAAAGTATCCCACGACAAGTCCTCAATATGTGTTCCCCACTACGCTTAGTCCGGCTTTGGAGGGGTTATCTCCACTACCTTTCTGCATGTGACATCTTGTTTATCCCCTGTGTTAGAGGGGGGTCCCGGATAACTTTCACGCTTACTGGACTTTTTACACTCCCTAGCTCTGACTCGAATGTTTGTTTATAAGCCTTGAAGAGTTTCCTCTCCAATCTAATTCAAGGCTCTAGCATAAACTAGTTGATTGACCCTACAAACATAAAGTCTAGTTGATTTTAATTAGCGTTTGTTTTAAATGGCTTGTTTTAACTCAATGAAATGGAAATGAAACTAGTGATGTGTTTTGAGAGACGAAAAATAGGAGAAGTAAACGAAACTAAAAGAAAAATTAATTCTAGTTAACAATAAAGATTTGAAACTAACTCTTTAACCAACTTTTCATAACTAACTTTTTTCAATATCTTTAACTAAAAATGCAATGTCACTCGACTACGAGCTACTTAAATTCAATGAAATTAGTTAAAGAACTTAAAAAATGAACTCATTTTTCTTTCCAAGTAAAATAACTAACCAAACTAAGAAATGAAATATTTTTCTATATATTTTTTTAATGAAGAAACTTGAAATAACTTCTTTTTATTTTTCTTTAAAGAAAGCGAAAGGGGAAAAAGTGAAAAATAAGACAAGACTGAAAACTAACCTTTGGCCCACTGCGGATCGCAGGGAGTCACTAAAGACACCAAATAGGTTGATCAACAACTCAAAGACTCGCCTAAAACACTTTCGAAGAAAACAAAAGAAATCTTTAAAGAGATAAGCAAGATGATATCCAACCCAGGCTTCGACTGTAAAAACTAGAGACACTACACTTCATCAAGAAACCCTGAGAAGTAAAACTTGAATCAGGGAAGAGGTTGACTACCTCTTCTTAAAAAAGAAATTCTTGACACAGGTACGCTACTAATGCTTAAGCATCCTGCGTATGTACGCGTTGTCTATAAAGAAGCGAGTGTATGTACGCGTGCTGACCCACATGAGGCCACATAAACCTTTGTACTTCTTAAAAAGAAAGTAAAACAGACTGACTGACAGGGCAGGGAGAACTGGTATGGCACCTACAGGTGACGAGAATCCCTTAAATACTCAACAGACTCACAAAGAAACTCAAAGGGTATAAAAACAATCAAACACCCAAAAAATCCCCTAAAACCTTAGAGGCTTCCCTAATATGGTCACCAATTCTGCTAACAGGAAAACCCCCCTATGGATACACCAAGGTTTACAATGTAGGTAGATTAATGACTGTGTAAAAGTCTCCTACTTTTCTAAATTCCCCAAATGTATCCTAGACTAATACGTGAAAGACAAAGTGAGAAGGATCAGGTAACTGTACCTTTTACTCCACGTTCGATGTCGATCCTCTCGCGCTTGATAGCTCCGCTAAATGAAAACCTCCTCCCAAGGCTGGCCTGCATTCACAAACAGATAAACAAGAAACTACAAACATGAATTTGATATATAAATCATGGGTTATATGTTAGAATAGAACATAAATCAAATGAAAACATTTGACACATCATATTTTGGGACATAGAAAGTATTTTTTTTATTGATATCACAATGATTACTTACAACAAGGTCGACGACCGCTCCACGAACCTGGTACGTGATCCTATTCACCAAGATCCAAGTGAACCTTCATGTATCCTTCTCCTCTCAACCTTCTTCTTGGGAAATGGAATGGGCTTATGATGGAGGAAAAAGGGGCAAAATGGGGAATTTTGATGCAATTCTCACAACAAGGCTGCAAATGCTTGGGGCAAGGAGGGGATGTGAAACGAGAAGAGTTTCACTGTTCTTATGCTTAGATTAGGAATGATACCCTAAAACCTCCTTTATATGGGAAAAGGATGGTTATTCGGTTGGGTGACTGGCTATAGGCAGTGGATTCGTTGGGAAACTACCTAATAGCTTGTAATCTCGACGAATTCCTTGCAACTTTTTAATTTTTGCAACTTTTGCAAGTATACGCAAGATGTAATGGTGCAACTAGCATACGTACGTGGGTTGTAGTAGTGCATAAGGCATGTGTACGTGGGCAGTAATGGTGCAGGGCGCATACATCTTCAAAAAATGAGTTTTTAAGAAGAGCTACTAGGTGATGGCTTGGCAAAATTTGTAGGTAAGAGGGCCAAATGCCAGGTATGCATTTGTGGAGAAAATTAGGGTTATAACATTTTATCTCTTTTTAGGGCCTTGGATATTACTTACGAAAAAGGAACCCCCTCAGATTCCATAGTTAAGCTCTTTTCAGACTCCCTAAATATGAAAATATTGTCGAGTGACCTTGTTCCTTTCACACTCGTTAATTGGTCTAGAAAGAACATCTATTTGACATAAGTTTAACCCTTTTTCCGGCCAATAGATTATTCAGGAAAAATGTACACCTTGGGAGACATGTCTCGTTGGGAGAGTTCTCCTAAGTTATATTTTATACTTTTTCGGGCTAAGGAGACTAAACTTAGAAAAAGGCCGTGAGTCCATAGTGAAGCTCTCTTCAGACTCCTTAAAATTGAAAAGATAGCCAAGAGATCTTGTCTCTGTCACACTTGTTAAAATGGTTTTAAAGAGACGTCCTTTCGATATAAGTTTAACCCTTTTTCAAACCAACTAGACTAGTTACGAAAAAGAAACACTCTGGAGTCTTCTTTTAATGTTTTTCAGACTCTCTAAACGTGAAAAACCACATAGCTTAAGTTCTATGGGCTCGTAAAATTTAACATGGAAGGAGTCTTGTTGTGTCATACCTATTCCCATCACATGTCTCATCCTTACGTCTTTGGACTAATGGAAGCTCCATGTTTCTATTCAACAGAACCTTCAAAGCATTCCTTAAATGCAAGCCTTGCAACACTTTTTTCCTTGTGATTGGACACCTTGACCTATGGAGGAATTTTCCCCGAGTGTCCTTATCCTTCACAAGTCTCCTTGCCCTGAGCATTAATATGTTCCATGCGCTTGGAACCAGTTTTCTTTCTCATGACACTTGTTCCTCATTTGTAATGTAGCATTCTTTTATTCCTTTTCAAGCTTGTTAAAAATTTGAAAAAGAAAAAAAAAACAAATATTCCAAAAAGAGGGGACAAGAAATNTGGACAAAGAAAATCATTTCGTTTGTTTGCCAAGCATTGGGATCTAGTGTGACCTTAGGAAGTTGTTCTCTCTACATAGAGTTGTGGCCTCCTCGGTTTGGTTACTCTTCCAAACATATGGAGAGTTTGTGGTGCCTCCTATATCACAAACTTATGTCAATGTTATGCTACCTGAGTCTTATCATCTGTCGTGCTTTTCTCCAAGGGAAGTTTTATCCAACTTGATTTGGCCATTTTGGAGTTTATCTCTTGACTTTCATGAGTCGACCATCATGAGAGTCCAGTCAAGTTTGAATTCAAGAGTGATGAATTTTTATGCCTAATGATCGAGATCCTCCATTCTTTTCTCGATGGCTTGTAGAAGACCTCAGGGTAGTGAGTATTACACTCCCATTGTACTTCTACCTGAGTATTTGAAGATCTTGAATATTGTTTCTTGTGCTATGAAGTACTCATCTCCAGTCGTAGGCGTCAATGCTTCTTGAGGATGCATATTGTACTCGTATATCTTCACATGATTTTGAGATCTAGATCCGTTGTGTATTTCTCATGGCTACAATTTATATAGAAATTTGTATATGACATGGATATCTAGTGTACTTGATTGGAAGACATTGTTAGTTTATCTAAAGCATGGGTATGCCCGCCTCAGAGAGATTATTATTTTTTTGTAGATGGCGCCTCCTGAAATCTGGTCCTGGGCTCACTCGACTTCGTGCCATCCCACTGGTAAAGATGTTGTAATGTATTTCGGCCATCATTTTATCTTCTGACCTCACACACTAGGGGGAATCTGTTATAGCCCCAAAACTCCCTACCTATGCATACATGGCATTGGCCTTTCCACTTACACAATTTTCCAATTTACTGCTGAGGATCCTTCTTAAAAAACCATTTTTTGGACCATGTACGCGTCGTGATGAACTACTTCCCGCGTACACACATGTGTTGCACACTAAAAAACCCACATAGATACGTGAGTTTCATACTAAACAACCCGCGTTTATCTCCAAAAGTTTAAAAAAAATAAAAAGTTTCAAGGAATTCGATAGTGTTTACGGGCTATTTGAGGTTTCCCAACCATTTTACCCATTGTAGCCCTTCCCCAAACCGAATAACTATACTTTTTTCATATAAAGGGAGGTATTGGGGTCTCATTCCATCATCAAGCAAGAGAGCAAAGGAACTCTGCCAAAATCCCTTCCCTTTCTAGCCCAAGTTTTTGTTTCCCTTTATGAGATTTGGCCTCAACATCCCCCCTCTAGCCCTTTCTCCCTATACAATTCTTTCCCTTTTCCCAAAGAGATCAGTTGGATGTGAGAGGAAACATGGGAATGATGCACTTGGAGCAGTAGTAAGAGGATCCTGGACCAGGTTCGTGGAGCGTTTACTGATAAGAAGGTTGTAATCATTATAATATTCATATTGAATAAAAGAGTTATTTTCCTTTCCCAATACATTGTATCTTTTTGCTTAATTGATTAATGCATTTGAGTTTATATCTAACATTTATATTGATAAGTAGAGATGGTATATTTTTAGAATTGTTTTCTTAAGTGTTCTTGCAGGTTATCTTTGGGAGGAGACCAACATCCTAGGAAGTTACAAAGGTGAAGGAGGTCTACATCAGGTGTTAGGACCAAAGGTGCAAATTTTTATCTTCTTTCATCTCACTCTCTCTTCATTCAGTTAGATAGTTTGGGGTAGCTTAGGAATAAAACTATCTTTTAAGGGAGATTGGTGCCCTTCCTATACTTCGACCTGGTATAGTAATAAGGGGATTTTCCCCGCTAGCACTAGAGAGCCTTGTAGAGTCTCCTTGGCCACTTCTTTGGACATCATTGTGGAGTCCATTGAAACTGACCAAGGGAAGTTGAACTTTATTTTTGATTATAGGGAAAGAATATACGAGTACTATAGCACTGGTTTAGACAGAAACCAAGTCAAATAACTTGGCATTTCAAAATAACAAATATTGTTTATTTTTAGGGTCCTAGAAATGGACAAGAACTACCATTGACTAGGAAAAACATCTCCATTGATTGGTGCATCCATCCACATATTGGTAAAAAATGGATGGATAGGTGGTATATGGTTTTTGATAAACCTCCCTACAATAAGAGGGAGATTCCCTTATATTTTCTGAGGAAATTATGGGCTAATTTTATTATGGGTAAGCATGTCAACTACTTTGACATTGGTGACTTCCATGGGGTGAGTTGAGGGTTCTCACAAGACCGAGAGCATGCCAGGAACGACCTCGTGTTAGGTCCCCATTCCCCTAGGCGAAGGCCTGAACCCCCTACCCAACATCCTCCTGTTGTAGAGAACTTGCAACAAGTACAACTAGCCATCTCATCATTGAATAGTAGCCTAGTGCAACATAGTAGCTTTGTTGCACTATCTTGGTAGGAGGTTCCTGCTAGTGACATTGACAGAGGGGTTGGAGTGTCAACATGCACAAGAGAGTATAGTGAGGAGAGAGAACATGGACATAACAACCATCCATGTGAAACTCACAGATGCTCGAGCTGTGGGAATACATTTTATCTGCCTATAGGGCCCAGTGGATAACATAGCTTCATGGAGGAGGTTAGTATGTTAATCCTCTCTATGTTCTTCATCGTTATATATTTATTTTGTATTTTGTGTATTTATATAGATATTTGATTGTATGTTGTTTCATAGTTGTTTCGTCCCAGTAGCAGACCCTCTACGCCTTTGAATGCATCAATGCCTAGCCCCAACACTGATGTAGCAGTAGAGGCAATATGTTCATTGGATGCATCGTACACACATGTATGTATCACATTTGATATATTCAACATAGTCCTTTCTTTATTTTATGAAATCCTCAATTTTTTTATATGTTATCATGTTTCTATAGGATTTGGAAGCAGGCGATGCTAGGGATTGTCCATATGGGATGGTCAAGTCACCAATGTAACAAGTATCATGTGTAAAGTTAAATATCATACAATTCTCAAATTGTTTATTTTTATGTTTTTGAATTTTACTACTTGGTACTAATAGTTCAATTTTATTCATAGGTATGCAGACCATCGATTCATTTTCTAGGTATAGTAGTATTGCACCCCCTGGGTACTTGGGAGTTGCTTCTAGGTTACCTTTCTCCAGACCTAGGGTTTTGGAATCACTTATACAGCCTGTGAGGGTCCATCACAACCCACTTGTCTGCCACCCACCCCCACCACCACTTTCGGCCTCGTCGACATACACTGCCACAGTAGAGGTTGTCTCAGAGTAGGTTGTACAACCTATTGCTCCATATTCTAGTGAATCTCCATCGACATTTGAGATATTCACGGTGAGATAATGCATTGATGACAATTTTTTATGTTTCATGATTTATTTTTTTACGCATATTTGTTTAATTTTCTTGACTTGATCCTTGTAACTAACGCATGGTGGCATTGTGGAGAGATTGGGGTCATGGAGGAAGGTAACACCCTCACGATTGACAGTTTCATAGGCTGTGAGTTTTCTTAGGTTAAATTACAAAGTATCATTTTGTATGTCTATTAATTCATTGATGAAAAAAACTTATAACATTGTTTATTCTTTGTGCAGTCTCCAGAGCGTTGAAGCACACTCAGGCCTAGAACCTCTCGAGGTGCATCCTTGAGAAAGAGAATAAAGATAGATTTCTAGGATTCTCCTGAGGGTGGTGAGGGTGGAAATGGTCAATTATTGACCAACTACTGCCATTTTGTATCTAGGTCACGATATAGATGTTTTTTTATGTTAGGGCACTTGTTGTCACTTTGTATAATGGGCACGAGTTGTCATTTTGTAAAAAATGTACAATTTAGATGATGTTGAGTGTGTCTATATATATATATATATTTCATGGCACATTGTTTATGAATCTCATTGTTTCTACATTTGATGTTGATGAATATATGAATTTCAAAGTGTATGATTTTTACGTGTATTAATCCCTTGATTTGTTTATAAAGTGATTATAAATACTTTCATTACGCATTAAGGAATATCTTATGGTGGAAAATATTGCTAAGTGTTAAATCCTTAAGAAATTAATGGTTCTCAAGTAGCATTTCTTGCTAATCAACCATGTATCTCTACATCATCGATAGATCATTCCTTCTTAATTATTTGCATGAATATTGTGGCTATACATATTGTAACCCACAACCAACAATATGGACTACCTCTTGAATTATCTCCATCTAAATCCAATGACAGTCCACACTCAAATAGTGGTCACTTGAAATATTGTGACCTAAAAAATGGCATATTACAATAATTTATTATAGAAATAAATTTTCTCATTTATCTTCAACATAATTGTAAACCACTTAACAATTTCAGCTCAATGTTATTTTCTAGGGAACACATATTATTACCCTATTTCTATGCATGGCATATATAAAATCATTTGATTTATGTGTAACCCTTCATAAATGCCAAAAAGACTAGTCAAGGACTTATTAATGCACATGTTTGTTTAGATTCTGTAGTGGGTATATGTAAATTTTGTTAAACCCATCAATTATTAATAACATTTATGCATTCTTCCATGATGTGCACTAAACTTATTAATTTTGATCAATAGAACAAGAGAGTTCACATGAAACTAGATCTTAGAATGGGTATCATTTTCCACCTACAAATAAAGGTTTTGAGGTTACATTTCATGACACACCATAGAAAGTAATGCTATGCAACCAAAATTCCTCCAGGGAGACTTGAAACCATTATTATTTTCCCGTCACCATCTATGAGAGTTTATTGTCTATTCCTACCCAATTTTTGCGTTAGAGAACATAAGGAGAGAAAGGACCTTCCCAAACCCAATCCTACAAACCCGTTGATGCCATGCCATTATCATGTCATTTCCATGCCATCGCCATGCCATTTCCTTGCCATGTCATTCCATGCCATACCATTTTCATTCCTTTCCAAGTAATTCCATGGAATTCCATTTCCATTTCCACGCCATTTTCAAACCTTTCCATGGCCTGCCATTGTCATGCCTTGCCAATCCATGCCATGCCATTGCCATGCCATTTCCATGACTTGCCATATCATGCCATTTCCATGCCAATACTATGCCTTGCCAAGACATGCCATGTCATGCCATCTCCATGCCATTCCATTTCCATGTCATTTCCATGCCATGTCATTTCCATGCCTTGCCAATCCATGCCATGCCATACCATGCCATTGTCATGTAGCTTCCCATGCCTTGTCATGTAGTTTCACATTTTAACCTATATAATAATAAATATAACTTTCCATTGCCATGGCATAACATTACCATGCCTAAACAAGCCAATAAATGATATTAACTAAGTTACAATAGGATAAATATATAAACCCTTAACACAAGTAATCAGTAAATGAAAGGGGGTTGCAAATGCAGGCCTAAACTAGGGTTTAGATAAGAAATGTTTTCTGAAATGTAAGATGACACATAACACCCCTAGAATATTCAAGACATCAAGCCCTATAATATTCAAGACATTCTTGCTATGCCTACCAAGCCATGCCATTTGCATGCCTTTCCAAGCCATGCCATTGTCATGTCACTTCCCAAGATGGAACATAACAAACCTAGAATATTCAAGACATCAAGCCCTAGAATATTCAAGACATCATTGCCATGGCACATAACAGCCCTAAAATATTGAAGACATCATTGCCATGCCATTTCAATTCCTTTCCATGCCATACCATTGCCATG